>CM076846.1:12194654-12403437 GCA_039519185.1 Astragalus membranaceus
GAAGGTGCATTGCAGAGAAAGAACAACAATCAGTGCTGCAGCATTGTCATGCTGCACCATATGGTGGACATTTTGGCAGCACCAGAACAGCAGTAAAAGTAGTACAGTCAGGATATTATTGGCCAACATTATTCAAATATGCTTATGTCATGGTACAAAAATGTGATACATGTCAGAAGTCTGGAAATATTTCAAACAGACATGAGATGCCATTAACCAACATTTTAGAGATTGAACTCTTTGATATGTGGGGAATGGATTTCATGGAGGATTTCCCTCCTTCCTTTGGCAATCTTTATATCCCGGTAGCTGTAGATTATGTATCCAAATGGGTGGAAGCTGTGGCATTGCCCAACAATGATGCCAAATCTGGGAGTAAGTTCCTACAGAAAAATATCTTCACCAGATTTGGTACTCCTAGGGCCATCATCAGTGATGAAGGTTCTCACTTCTGCAACAAGCTGATATAAGCTCTTCTTGCCAAATATGGGGTGAAACACAAAATTGCTACTTCCTACCACCCTCAAACAAGTGGACAGGCAGAATTATCCAATAGGGAGATTAAAAGGATGCTTGAAAAAATGTTGGACCCACAAGGAAAGAATGGTCTTTACATTTGGATGATGCATTGTGGGCATACAGAACTGCATTCAAAACACCCTTGGTAATGTCACCCTACAGATTGGTGTATGGCAAGGCATTCCATCTTCCTGTTGAGATGGAACACAAGTCATATTGGGCAATTAAAAAACTCAATTTTGATCTTGCAAAAGCAGGTGCATCCAGGCTGCTGCAACTTAATGAACTAGAAGAAATCAGGCAATTTTCATATGAAAATGCTGAAATCTACAAAGCCAAAACAAAAGCTTGGCATGATCAACGAATACAAAAGAGAGAGCTAGTGGAAGGAGGACTTGTCCTACTTTACAATTCCAGGTTAAAATTGTTCCCAGACAAGCTGAAATCAAGATGGTCAGGACCATTTAAACTAGTGAAAGTGTACCCTCATGGTGCTGTGGACTTGTTTGATGAAGCTTCTAATACAACTTTCAAAGTCAATGGACAAAGGGTCAATATGTACTATGGTGAACATGTGGTGAGAGATAAAGTCACCACCCATTTTCAAAATCTCTAGAACAGGGAGATAGTCGGGCTGGAGACTCTTAAATCAAGTGCTTTTGGGAGGCAACCCATGATTTTGATTTGCTAATTAACAAATTTTTGCTTGTTTTTATTTTTATGTTTTTCTGTAGGTACAAAGTGAAGGCAACCTCAATGTCGTAGCATTCAATGCTCTAGCATTAAGAAAGGTGTGATGCTCCAGCATTCAGTCACGCAGCATTGCCACTTGATAAAAATGTCACTGCCAGCACATAGGGGGTGTTAAGGCTAATACTCTGTGCTGTCTTACCTAATTACCCACATGTTACCTTGCATGCCCTATACTTAACCTCAACAGTAACTTAACTGTCCCATCACCGCCCACTAACTCACCTAACCCCTCTCCATTAACCATAAGCTTCCCCCTCACATTTCAAACCATTCCATTTCCCCAAAACTACCATTCCTCATTTTCTCTCTCTCACACATAAAATTCAAAATCATCTTCAACCTCTAGAAACCCTAACCTTGAAGAAATCACCCAGAAATCAAATGGCAAAGAAACAAGCTGCTAACAAAAGTTCTGGAAAATCAAACACTGATGCTGGAGCATCACGCCAAAATGGACACAAGGAGAGCAACCAGAGCCCCTGCATCAACTAACAGTGAAAAATCCAAATTTTGGAAGCATTCTCCTTCATTCCTATCTACAGTGGCAATTTTGGGTTGGGAAACATTCATCCAACATAGGGTATCATACTCAGTCCCCATTGTGCGTGAATTCTATGCTGGAATTCCTGATCAAAAAGGAGGTAAGCCCTTGTGCTACTCTATGGTCAGAAATGTTAAAGTCCATTTTGATCCTAGGAAAATAAATGATGAATACCATTTAGGATATAATGGATTTGACTTTCAAAATTTAGTAGACACCTATGGAAAGAAGGAGATGACTAGGGTTGTGGCTAGGATTGCTGATAAGAATGCTGAATGGGAAAAATTCACAAGAACAGAATTCACAATGAAAAGTAGGTATCTTTCAAGTGACGTAGGAAACTGGCTTCTGTTTATAGCTCACTCCTTGATTCCCACATCACACACTTCCTCAATACAGAAAGAGAGAATGATTCTATTAGATGCAATATTAACAGAATCAAACATAGATGTAGGAAGACTCATTGCTGGGGAAATTTTAATGTGCAAAACTAAGAGAGTTGGATATCTATTCTTTCCATGTTTGATCACTAACCTATGTAGCAATGCTGGAGTCTCAATAGAAAAGGAAAAAAGGAAATAAGGAAATTCCCACGGAGTGCCCTTTCTAATGAATTTAAAGAAAAAGTCAAATTTACTAAGGAGGTAACAAATGAACCGATGCCGGAGCAATTCATGCTCCAGCAATAGGCTATATGGAAGTTTAAAAAAGAACAGTATGAATGGCTACAGATGAGGCTGCAAGAAATTTCAAATGCTGAAACACATATTGAGGCACCCATCTTTCCAAATTGGGTTCTGGGAGAAGCTGAAAAAAAAGAGGAGAGAGCTGAAGAGAAGTTTTTTGATGAAGAGGAAGTAGTGAAAAAGAAGAAGGCAGTGAAGAAATAGTAGAAGGGGAAGAGGAAATTGTTTGAAGATGAACCAGTCTTAAGCTCTGAAGACTTGGAGGATACAAGTGAGGAAGATGAAGTAAGGAGAGCTGTGAAGGAAATAGAAAAAGATATTGAGGAGGATGAGATTGAATCTGAGGAGGAGAGTGAAAACTCAGAAGAAGAAGATGTGATAATGGAAGAGGCACCAAGACAGAAGTACCAAACCACCACCAATCCACCCACACCACCTGAAACCACTAAACACTCATCCACCACTACAATACCCACCTCACCAACCATCCCTCAATCACCATAGATCAATTCCCCACCAAAATCACCAATTCCACCATCATCAACACCTCAACCCATCCAAAACGAACAAGATATAGTAGCCACCACAACCAAAGAACCAACTCCCCCACAAACTGAAACTGAAACACAACCACAAAAAGAACAACCTGCAACAAATGAACCCCCTGTTATTTTGACTAACATTGAAACTGTTAGTTTGAAAAGAAATTTGCAGGTAATTGTGGAGGAAACAGAGAATGAAGAGGAAGAAAACACTGAAAAAGAAGGAGATGCTGGAGAGAAAGACACTGGAGAGAAGCCCTCTGATGATGCACCCCAGCAACAAACTACTGATGCCCCAGCATCCAGTGCTGGAGCATTGCAGCAACAACCTAAGGCAGCAGCAACTCAAGTCCAAGTTGATCCTGCCCAAGTAGAAAGCACAATGAAGGTGGTCATGGACACTCTAGCTGCCAAGAGGGCTGAAGAAATAGCTGCCAAACAACAACCACTTGTAGGTACTGTCAAGATTGCTGCTGATGTTGCTAAGGCACCTATTGCTGAGGCAACCACTGCTGAAGCAATTGCTGAGGCAACCATTGCTGGAGCATCTGTTGCTGACGCATCAGATGCTGGAGCATCCAAGGAAAAGGGACCAAAAGCAAAGAAGCAGAAGGTGAAGCATGCAGCTGCGAGGTCCATCAGTAGGATCAGGAGTGGGGCCAACAAACAGTAAACCACTTTGAATGTTGAATATTAAGTACTTATATTTTGTGGAACTTGTATTATATTTTGTTATGTTTTGTGAACTAATATTCCTTCCCTAAGATATGCATGGTAAAATCAGTGAGGACACTTCTCACTTTTAAGTTGGGGGGAGGAGGTTATAAACTTATATATATATATATATATATATATATATATATATATATATATATATATATATATATATGGTTAATATATGTATGTGTGTATGTGTTTTTGTGTTTTTACATGTGTTTTGTTTTACAAATGTGATAGATTAGATAATGTTATTAGACTAATTATGCTAATTATTTTAGTTTTGGGTCTGATATTTTTGAAGCATGATCAGCTGAATATTTTTACAAAAACATGTACCTTTTTGAAACTGATTTTTGATGATGAATAGAAAGAAAAAGACACAACAGCCTTGTTTTTACAAATGATCAATTTTATTACTACTTCAACACTTAAAAGCTGAGTTTTAGAAAGGAACTTAACTAATTAGAAAATAATTTGATGCAAAAGAAATTTATTAGTGAACCAAGATCAATGCTAAACTTTTACTAAAAATGTAGAATAGCATAAGAAATTAAGTTTGGGGGTGCAACGGTGATATTAAGGCTAAGTATGATAAAGATAGGAAAGGCAGTGCAATAGGCTTACAAACTACTACAAAATACAGTATCATGTAAAAGCTATCTTTGCCTGAAACAAAAGTTGCATTCATTCCAAAAATGCATGATAAAAAGAACAAAAAGAAAAAGAAAAAGAAACATGCAAAAAGGGGTCAGCAATGAGGGCAATATAGCTAAAAATATCTTCAAAGTAGTTCTCAAAGCCGGAGCATCCAATGCCACAGCAACCATTGCTCCAGCATCCAGGAAGCCACCAAAATAGAAATTAGCACTGACCCTGAATTTGAAATACTTAATCCAAGCCCTTTGTTGTGCTTTGAAGCCTCCCAAATACTTGAGGAAATTGTTAGTCTATTCCACCTTTTGAAAAATCTTTAGCTTGATCAAAAGTAAACTATTTCTTTCTAAAGCTAAGAAAACTTTTTGAACTTAGTTAGGAACTGATCTAAACTCAGCAACAAGGGAATCTGAGATTGGAGAAAAGGTCATACACAAATCGAATGTCCATGCGTCAGTTGCATTAGAGGATGGTAAAATATTGTCTCCTGTGGTGCAGACGCAAGAGATTGCTTTGATCCAGAAGTTGCCCACTGCTTCTACACCTAGCACCTATGATGGTAGCCGGGTTAGTAGTGATTCCACTCAACCTTCCACCACCAGACTAGATTCGCTATTTGCCTGTGTCTGAGATGGTAGCTTCTGACATGAGTATTTCAGGGAAGCCTTGGGGTGATGTGTCAGACAACGCTGATGATCCTATGACCTATGAAACTGTTGCTGAAAAGTTTGAACTGCAGGTGTCTACAACCTGAAAGAAGAAACACAAAAAGAAACTGGTTCAGAAAACAGTTGACTAACACTCGCTCTAAGACGAATTCTGTCTCTGTTTCTTTTTGATCTAGCTTTTGTAAGTAGGTTCTAGGTTTTTTTGAAAATCAATTTTTGGCCATTGCTTGGTTGGTTATATCTCCTGTTACAAGGGCATATTCTATTTATCTAACTATTGTTAGTTAGTTTTTTAGTTTCTAGGTTGTTGTGTTTTAGGGGCCTCTTTAAGGGGCTTTCTATTATTTCCTGGGCTTTTGCTTCTCTTATGCCAAGGGTTTTTGGCCTAGTCCCCTTGTGCTTTTCATTGTCTTTTTTCTCTCTTTTTTTAATAAATTCTGGCAGGATGCCTGTTTGATTAAAAAAAACTGATCTAAACTCAGCAAGCACACACTCACACAAATGAGCAGTAGCTGATCTGTTCTTCTAAATTATGCAAACCATGTGTTAATTTTTGTCTTGTTTAAGTGTCATTACTTGAGGACAAGTAAAGGTTTAAGTTTGGGGGTGTGATAATTCTATTTTATATAGAGTTATTTACGCATCTAAATCTAAACAATTGTTGAATTCTCAATAATAATGTTTATTAAATATAGGAATATAGAAGAATAACAACATTCAAGATCAAAAGAAGGTTTTTACAAGCAACTTAGCATTTTGCATATATTTTGGTATTTTGATGTGTTTGTTAAAATGCTACAACATTAATGCCCCAGTATTAGTAACACTGCAATGCCCCAGCATTGGATGCCCCAACATGCCGAACAAACCTAAATGCTCAAAGTTCTCTTGGAACATCAAAATGCCCCAGCAACCAAATGATGACGTCATGCTGCGTCAAAAAGGCAAATGCAAGTGGATAATTTCGGCGCCTACCAAAGACTTCATAGCTCACAAAGTTGGACTCTTAGGAACACTTGTCCATTCATTAGAGGACCCATTCTCTTGGTTGAGTGAAGGATTAAAACTACTTTTGGAGCTGAGAAAAAAAAAAGCAAACCCTAACTTCAACTCCAAGCAAACCCCCTCATGAAGGAAACCTCATTCTTGGAGCCTATATAAAGAACTTCAACTCCTCATTCAAAAACACACCTTGACAGATACTTAGATTTATTTTTACATTCTCTTGTAAGAAGGCAAGAAAGAAATTGACAACTTCTCTCTTTACTTCCACACACTCACGAAGTGTTAATTGAATGTTGTGAGGTGAATGCTACAGCATTGCTAGGTAGATTTATGCAAAGGAACTCCAACCGTGTAATCCTTACCTTGTTGTCTTCCTTTTGTATTATCAATTATATGAACACGTTTACTTCTGTTTATATATGCTTTGTAATGTCTAGCATGAGCTAAACATCTTTAGTTGGGATGCTTTAACTATATAATGATCTTTTGATTAAGTTATTGTGTTACGTGTTGATGTGTGCAATTTAGTTCTTGTGTTATACTTCTTTCAAACTTATTTTGAGGTTGATCAAATACAGACATGGATTATGATTAGAACTCAATAACTAATATGGGTAAGTGTTTAATAAATGAAACTTTGTTAATTCCATGCTAAAACCTAGACATAGGATAGCATAGTCCATAGGGTGATACTGTGGGTAATTCATATACAAGGGTGAACTTAGAGCTTAGACATGAGACTTGTAACGAAACCCTGACGATAGTGACTGAAAGGCACGCATCAATTGCTACAACATCCATTGCACTAGCATCATACATAACACAATATGCTATCAAGAGTAACTTGAGCATTCCAACTATCTTTCTCACTTGATTTCATACTCATTTCACTTAGCTTGTTTACTTTCAGTTTGTAGAATCCATTGTTGTTTGTTACTGGTTACTTCTCAATAAACCAAACTATCATTTTAAGCTTTAAGAATTAATTTAATCCCTGTGGGTACGATCTCATCTTCTACTATATTACTTGTTAAAAATTGTGTACACTTGCATATCACCTTTTCTCACAACAAGCATCAAGCTCCTGTCCTTCTCTGTGATAACTTGAGTGTAGTGGCAATTGCACACAATCCTATGTTGCACTCAAGAACCAAGCATCTTGAACTAGACATCCACTTTGTGTGTGAACGTGTCCTCTCTAAAGCTCTCAAAATTCTTCATGTGCCAGCTACAGATCAATTGGCTAATGTTCTTACAAAACCTCTCCCAGCTCCTACTTTCTTGGATCTCAAAGGCAAGTTAAAAGTTGTTCCAATACCACAACTTCAGCTTGAGAGGGGAGTGATAGGGAATAACAAGTGTATTCCCAAGTCTACTAGCAAACTAGTTGATGAGTTAGCAAATTAGAGCACGTGTTAGTATGCTGACTAAGCATGCGGTTAATGGCTGATTAGGAATTCTGTTAGCAGCTTAACTGCATATAAATACCTTGTTCAACAGATTCTGAATTCAATGAAGCACATTACATTCAGTTACATACTGTTTACAAATAGTCCCTGTTTCTGATATAGAGAAAAAACTATTCAAATTCGTTGACAGCTATTTTATGCAGAATGTAACTCTAGATCAGATTCAAATAACCCAACGGAATCATGATTTCTTATTCAAGAGCGCTTGGATGAGATGGTTCAGGTCTCTTTCAGTTTAACTAAGGTCCTAGGTGCGAATTTGGCATTGGAAATGCAGTAGCGCTAAAACTCTTGAGAGAGAGCTTTGTCGCCCATTGTGATCCTACCCGGCACGATAGATTAGTCTTTACAGTTACCCCTATTGTATACCGAGTTTATACCAAAAAAGAATCCTGATTTCTTTTTTTGGCTGGCCAAAAACCAACCTCGTGAAATGAATTTGATATCTTCCATTGTCGTGCTAGTATCAGAGATTTTTCCGTTAAAGATACATTATTTCTAGCATGCCAAATACATCAAACTATTCAAACAAAGTTTTACTTTATTTAATAGTCAAAAAAAAAAGTTTTACTTTATTTGCAAAAACTTCCATCCCTAACTAAAATATACAACTAATTAAGGTTATTTTTTTCAATTCAACATGAAGAATAACCAACTAATAGATTCATGAAGTGCAACATCAAAAACAGTATTTTAAATGTAATAAATATTAAAATATATATATTTTTGTATACAATTTAGAAATAGACAATTTATACGTAATAATTACAAACTTTTAATACATAATGATTACAAAAATAAAGAAATAATTTTAAAAAAGGTGTTAGAAATTTAAAGTTTCACTATGTCCCATTTTCTCTCTAATGGCATGGATCCATTTCTTAAAAACACTATGTTTATTTTAGTTTTTTTATCAAATTTTTATTTTGTTAAATCACTAAAGTGTAACCGTATAATAGTATCTAGAAGATAATGCCGGTAATAGAGCTTGGGATCCATTTATATTTTATATACTATTTTTTTTATGAAAGCGGAATCCATTTGCATAAATATATTATAAACTAAACATGGATTTTTGTTCAAAAAGTACTTATTTAAATAGTTTTATCAAAATTGGATCTAAGGAAGGGACCTGGTGAAATTAGTCCACCACAACCCGACGAACTACAATTTTTGCTAAATGGTACCTATATATATTTAGTGCTGGGTATTGATTTTTCAACCCCTACCATTAGGCCCCATACCCCTATGTTTTCCAAACTTCCCAATTTGTCCCTTAACTTTAACAAATTACCCATAAAAGATAATTCCGGAGTTACCCATAAAAGATAATTTTGGAATGTTTTTTTAAAAAATCACTTCCAAATATATCTTTTTTACATAGTTCCCGAATGATTTTTAAGAAATCATTTTCAGATTTATCTTTTTTACATAATTTCGAAATTGTTTTAAAAAGTATATTCCAGATTTATCTTTTTTACATAAATCCAGAATTAAAATTTATTTTTGGTTATACTTTTAATAGCGCTTGTTTGAGTAAGCACTATTAAATGTATAACCAATATTGCGGAGTGTTTGTTATAGTCTGTAATAGCGCATATTCAAATAAGCACTGTTAAAAGTATAACTAAAATTAAATTTCCATTTTGGAATTATGTTTTAGACATAATTCCGGAATGTATTTTTTTACATTCTGGATTTATGTCTTGAAGCATAATTCCAAAAGTAAGAAAAAAAAGGTTCCAGCTATATGTCTTAAAATATAAATTCGAATATTTTTTCGAAAAACCATTCTGAATTACTTTTAAACACATAATTCCAAAAATAAATAAAAAAAAATTTCGGGATTAAGTTTTTATTATTTAATTGAGGGTAAAATGGAAATAAATGAAAATTTGAGAGTATAAAGGCTAGAGATGGAGTAGAAAAATCCAGTGGCAGTCCTACATGTATTTTAGGGGGTTGAAGAGAACCCCCTGGAAAAATAGAATTAGCACCAATACCTTAGGAAAAAATATTTTTGCACCCCAAGTTCCTAATTTTACACCAAAGTTTCTAGTTTTGCACCACTCTAATATACCACACTCTCACATATTTTATTTAAAAATGGTTTTTATCTCTCCTTGAATCGGTTCTTGTTCTTATTTTCCTAATTTTGATTCTGTTAATGCTATTTAATTGATAATTTGTGTTAGTATTATTTAATTAGTTTGTATTTTGTGTTAGTGCTATTTAATTTGAATTTGTTTTGTATTTTGTGAATATGTTGATTCCTTTAGTGCTATTTAATTTGTATTTAGGAACATATTAGTGTTATTTAATTTGTGTTGGTCTAGTGCAACACAAGTTGTGAACCTGTTAAAGTATTATTTTTACTATATTTTTAGTGATGTGTGTGTTTGAAAAAATTTGTACCCCTGACCCAAGGTTTTGGGTCCGTCACTGGAAAATTAAAAACTTTTAGTATCTAATACCCCAGCTAATTAAGGTAGCCTGATAAGCTCCAATTTAGTGTATTTTTAGAGACACTTTTGAGTCATTTTTAGAGCTGTTATTATTAATAATATAAATTACTAACTTAATTTGCTCTTATTTTGCATAAAGATAGAAAAAGATAAAAAGAATAAAGTCCAATTTTATGTCACTCAAAGTTTAATATATATTTGGACTCAAAAATAAAAGAAGAAATAAAAGCCAAGTTTTAGTTGGCTTTGTTATCGGCCCAATGGCAAAGAGGCCCACGGCCTATGTGAATGGAGTGCAACATGTGAATTAGCAAACACTATGACCTAAGCGTGAAAAGGAAGAAAAGAAAAGGAAGGCGGCAACGTGAATACAAAAGGAATTAATTAAGAAAGGAGCCGCATACATACACAATAGAAGATAGGCTAAATTATAGTTTTGGTCCCCCTATTTTCAAAAATTTAGACATTTGGTCCCCCTATTTTAAAACTCAGACATTTGGTCCCCCAATTTTAAAAAATCAAATACATGTAGTCCAAAGAGGGACCAAATGTCTTTGATTTTTTAAAATTGGGGGACCAAATGTCTTTGATTTTTTAAAATTGAGGGACCAAATGTCTTTGATTATTAGCCATAAAAAACTGAAAATTCCTCTTGGGACTAAATGTCTTTGATTTTTTAAAATTGGGGGACCAAATGTCCGAGTTTTAAAATAGGGGGACCAAATGTCTGAATTTTTGAAAATAGGGGGACCAAAACTATAATTTAGCCTAGAAGATAATAATCTAACGTAGATAATACTATGGGGAGGAGCGCACGGAAACCGAGGTGACGAATTCAAGGAAACTAAAGTCTTCAGACGCGAGAGTGAGGTTTTGGGTACGTATTTTTGACACCGTGAGAGAGCTCTGTAACAGAAAAAGGAGACTAAATTCTCAACATCAGAAATTCCTCTATTCCGGGTTATTTTTATCTCTGTAATTTATGACTCCTAATTTTATTTCATTGTTCTTAAACACGGATAGGTAAATCCTCTTCTAGGGTCTTAGGTGGATCTTGCTTGATTAGAGACTTTTTTATGTTTTAATTCATATTTTGAATTCCTAATTTTTATTTCAATTAATATTATCCTATTGCTCTTATCACATAATTAGGATTGACAACCCTTTGCATGTTCGTAATCAATTAGTTGATCAGCGACTGTACTGCAATTAGTTGGTGGGCCTATAAGATAAATGAGCATAGTCAATCCACCTGTGCAAGCTACTAACTTTGATTCAAATGATTCAGAATTCGACTATGTGCACCAACAGAAGACCCGCACACCCATCTTAGAAACTTCTTGAGGGTGGCAGACTCAGTAATTTGTAATGGTGTCACTCCTGATGCCATTAGAGTGAGATTGTTTCCATGGTCATTAGCTGACAAGGTATCTGCTTGGCTAGACTCTCAACCTGCTGAGTCCATTACCACTTGGGTAAACTAAAGCAAAAATTCTTGACCAAATATTTTCCTCCAGGTAAGACTACTAAGATCCGAGGTGCAATAATCAGCTTTGCTCAACTCGAGCAAGAATCTTTACATGAAGCTTGGGAAAGATTTCAAGACTTACTCCGAAGTTGTCCACATCATGGATTTGAGAAGTGGCAATTGCTTGAATATTTTTGCAACGGATTATCTTCTCAAAATAGGGGAATTGTTAATATGGCTTGTGGAGGCTCTCTAATGAATGGGGAACCTGCGACAGTATATGACTTAATTGCAGAGATAGCAGCCGATAATGCCCAATGGGAGACAAGTGAGAGACACATCAAGAAATCAGCTGGGATGTACAAGGTTGAAGATGACACTAGTGTTAACATAAAGCTGGATGCTCTCTCTAAACAGTGCAATCTTTGATGAAGGTACAAGCTCAATCTACTCCAATATTACCTCCACTAGTGACATCACGAATAATCTCTGGGGGCCTAACTGAAGAAGTCAACTATCTTGGTCAGAAGAAAAGTGAGTTAAGGCCTGGTATGCAAGATCTTTAGTTAGATACATGGAAAAAGTTGGACACCCGTGCATGGGTGTTTTATCCAATTACATGGACAGGACTGATGAGAGGTTGCAATCCATTGAAGAACTGATAAAAAGCACAGGGCCGGCCAACAACTTCAACTGAAGAGGCCAATTATGTTCAGTTCCAACCGGACCCAAAATGACCCTTATTCAAACACTTACAATCCGGGTTGGAGAAATCACCCTAATTTCTCTTGGGGAGGACAACAAAAGGAGCAAAGCTCGAACTCCTATAAGCCTCCACATGTGCAAAGGCAAGAGGAGAAAAAGTTGGATACCAATGATGTGTTGACAAGGTTTATGCAGCAGACAAATGAAAAATTTGGAAGCTTGGAGGGTAGCCATGAACAACGAATTTGGAAGCCTAAAGGGTCAAATCTCAAATCTCATTACTGTGTTGTCTCAAAGGCCTCAAGGCTCACTGCCTACCCAAACTGAGCCTAATCCAAGAAATGAGCATTGCAAGGCTGTCACTCTTAGAGTGGCAAGGAGCTGGTTCAAGAAAACAATCAAGACGGGCGGGCCCAGAAAGAAATACAAGCTCCTGCTGAGGGGAGCACTTCTGAGGAAAGCAAAAAGGAAAGGGAAAAATATGAGCAAGCAAAGGTAAATGTTCCTTATCCTCAAAGACTTAAAAATGAGCAGCATGATAAGCAATTTGCCAAATTTCTTGAAATATTTAGAAAATTGCATATCAACATTCCTTTTGCTGAAGCTATTGCTCAAATGCCTAAATATGCCAAATTTTTAAAAGAAATTATTTCTAACAAAAGGAAGTTAGAAGGCTTTGAGACAGTTAGGCTTAATGAGGAATGTTCTGCTATAGTTCTAAAAAAGTTACCACCTAAGCTTAAAGATCCAGGTAGTTTTACTATCCCTTGTACAATTGGTAACTCTCATTTTGAAAAGGCTTTATGTGATTTAGGAGCAAGTATAAATTTGATGCCTTTTTCTGTTTTTAGAAAGCTTGGTTTGCAGGAACCACATCCTACTAACGTCACTTTGCAGCTAGCTGATAGATCCATTGCCCACCCCCGTGGAGTGGTGGAAGATGTTTTAGTTAAAGTTGATAAGTTTATTTTCCCTGCTGATTTTGTTGTATTGGATATGGAAGAAGATGAGGAAGTCCCAATTATTTTGGGGCGTCCTTTCTTAGCTACAGGAAAAAGCTTAATTGATGTTCAGCAGGGAAAATTGACTTTGAGATTTGGAGATGAGGAAGTTGTATTTCAAGTCTTGAACTCATTAAAAAATCCTCCTCATTTGCTTCTTGTAATTTTATTCAAGCTATGGATATTAATGATGTGGTTACCTCTGAAAGTTTTGATGATTTTAGAATTCAGGACCCTCTAGAAAAAGTACTTACTTGCAGGGACTTGGCATATTGCAGGGTGGTGAGGAAGAAGAGTTCTTAATGTTTTTGCAGGCTCACCACCCTCAAAAATTGGAGTAACTATAGATTTGAGGAATTGGAATGGGGTAATACTCCAAATCCAAACCTTCAATTGAAGAGGCTCCTGAGCTTGAATTAAAGCCTCTTCCTTCAAATGTAAAATATGCTTTCTTGCACCCCCTTCCTCTTTGCCTGTGATTATTTCTGCAGATTTGACAGATACCATGGAGGATAAGCTTTTGAGGGTATTAAGGGCCAACAAAGAAGCCTTTGGATGGTCTATTCATGATATAAAAGGCATTAGTCCCTCAATTTGCACTCACAAGATTTATATGGAGGATGATTACAACCCTCGGGCACTACCTCAACGCCGCCTCAATCCTAACATGAAAGAGGTGGTAAAAAGGAAGTGATTAAGCTTCTTGATGCAGGTATCATCTATCCTATCTCTGATAGTAAGTGGGTAAGTCCTGTTCAATGTGTTCCTAAAAAGGGAGGTACTACTGTGATGGAGAATGATAAAAATGAATTAATTGCAGTTAGGAAAACTACGGGTGGCGTATGTGCATTGATTATAGAAAATTAAATGATGCCACCCGAAAGATCACTTCCCCCTTCCCTTTATTGATCAAATGCTTGAGAGAGTGGCAGGTCATGATTATTATTGTTGTTTGGATGGATATTCCGGTTATTTGCAAATACCAGTGGCTTTGAAGATCAAGAAAAAACTACTTTTACTTGCCCATATGGAACATTTGCATATAAAGGATGCCATTCGGTTTATGTAATGCCCCTGCCACTTTCCAAAGATGCATGATGGCTATTTCTCTGACTTGGTTGAAAAATGCATTGAGATATTCATGGATGATTTTACCGTCTTTGGATCCTCTTATGAGGATTGTTTACATAACTTGAATTCAGTGTTGCAGAGATGCAGGGATACCAATTTAGTGCTCAATTGGGAGAAGTGCCAATTTATGGTACAAGATTGCATTATTCTAGGACATAAGGTGTCCACTAGAGGCATTGAAGTTGATCCTGCAAAGGTTGAGGTAATTGCAAAGTTGCCCCCACCCAATTCTGTTAAGGGGTCCGTAGTTTTCTAGGCCATGCGGCTTCTATAGGAGGTTTGTTAAAGACTTCTCAAAAATTGCAAAGCCTATGACTGACCTCTTGGTTAAGGAGGCCGCTTTTGATTTTTCTGACACTTGTTTGAAGGCTTTTAATTGTTTAAAGGAAAAATTAATTAGTGCCCCTGTTGTTGTTGCCTCGATTGGTCGCTTCCCTTTGAAATTATGTGTGATGCTAGCGATACTGCTGTGGGGGCTGTTTTGGGGCAAAGAAAGAATAAGGTATTCTATACCATTTACTACGCTAGTCGCACTCTTGATGATGCTCAAAGAAATTATACTACCACAGAGAAAGAGTTGCTAGCTGTAGTATTGCATTTGACAAGTTTCGTCATTACCTTGTTCTTTCTAAAGTTATTGTTTATACTGATCATGCTGCCATTAGATATTTGCTTGGAAAGCAGGATGCAAACCCAGGTTAATCAGGTGGATTTTGTTGCTACAAGAGTTTGACTTGGAGATTAGAGACAAGAAAGGCTCAGAGAACTTTGTAGCTGACCACCTCTCAAGGCTTGACCATAGTGTGATGCAGGCCTCAAATGATGGGGAGATCAAGGAGGTTTTCCCTGATGAGAGACTTTTAGCTATTCTACTATTCCTTGGTTTGCAGACATTGTCAACTACTTGGTGGGTAAGGTTGTTCCCCCTGATTTTTCTTTTCAGCAAAAGAAGAAATTAATTTCTGATGCTAGACACTACTTGTGGGATGACCCTTACCTATTTAAAGTATGTGGAGACAAGGTTATTAGGCGTTGTGTGCCTATGGATGAGGTAACTTCTATCCTTGAGCATTGTCACTCTAGAGAGGTAGGTGGCCACTTTGGCCCAAATAGAACTGCATATAAAGTTTTACAATGTGGTTTTTATTGGCCTACTATATTTAAAGATGCTCATGAATTTGTGAAAGCTTGTGATAGTTGTCAAAGGAGTGGCAATATTTCTAGGCGTCAAGAGATGCCTTTAAACAACATTTTGGTTTGTGAGATATTTGATGTATGGGGTATTGACTTTATGGGGCCCTTCCCTAAATCTTTTTCAAATCAATATATTCTTGTTGCTGTAGATTATGTGTCTAAGTGGGTGGAAGCTGTAGCCTTACCCACTAATGATGCTCGGGTGGTGGTGAAATTTTTAAAGAAAAACATTTTCTCCAGATTTGGCACTCCCCGAGCAATTATTAGTGATGGTGGCCCATTTTGTAATAAACAATTTGAAAATCTTTTGAGCAAATATGGTGTCACTCATAAGGACAACTCCTTACCACCCACAAACTAGTGGCAAGTTGAAATTTCAAACAGAGAGCTGAAAAGGATTTTAGAGAAGACAGTTAGTGCATCAGAAAAGATTGGTCTTTGAAACTTGATGATGCACTATGGGCCTATAGAACTGCTTTTAAAACCCCCATTGGGATGTCTCCTTACCGTCTTGTTTTTGGAAAATCATGTCATTTGCCTGTTGAATTAGAGCATAAAGCACTTTGGGCTTTAAAATTTCTAAACTTTGATGCTCAGCTTACAGGTGAAAATAGGTTGCTGCAGCTCGATGAATTGGATGAGCTCCGTCTGGGAGCTTATGAGAATGCCAAGTTATATAAGGAGCGGACTAAAAAGTGGCATGATAAGCGCATCCAGCAGCGTGAATTCCATGTTGGTGAAAGTTTTAATTTATAACTCACGTTTGCGTTTTTTCCAGGAAAGTTGTGCTCAAGGTGGTATGGACCCTACACTATTACTCAAGTTTTTCCTTATGGAGTGCTTGAGGTATCTCATGAAGATGGTACCACTTTTAAGGTCAATGGCAGCGTGTGAAGCATTTTGAGGAAGGGCTAGTCAAGTGAGCTATGTCACTGCCCTCAAGGATTGACCTAGTACCGTCAGGCTCGGGACGTTAAACAAGCGCTTCGCAGGAGGCAACCTGTGTTTTATTTTCTCTGATTTTTATTTTTTTTTTTTTGTTTTTTTTAGGATAAGCTCAGACTGAAGCTCTCTCAGGGAAGTCACTCTTACTTTCTCTCTCTTTTATTTCTTTTGTTTCTATTTGATCATTTTGCATTGAGGACCATGCTTCATGCTAGTGTGGGGGAGGAGAGTTTATTTTTTGTCACTTGATCTCTATTAATGCTCCTACCCACCATATATGTTGATAGCATTTTTTCTGGCTTGTTTTGATGACTTATGCTTCAAGTTGAAAAAAATAGAGATTTTGCCTTTAGGGATCCCATAATTAATTTACTTGACAGACTTGTGCTTATTGTAACTGTGAGGATGTCCTTAGGAAGCTGATAATTAGCAATTGTCCCTGTTGAGTACTTTTTGTGAACTAGCTTCTAAATGTGAGATCTGAGCCTTCATAAGGGGATTGATACTAAATCATAAATTTTTACCCCTTTTCTTTCTATGAGTGTGTTTCCCAATTTGCTACATTCTAGAATTTGTCTTTTGACCATTTCAAGGCGAAAATTGATTTGCATCATGTAAAAAGATTTGGGGAATTTAGGTATTTTTCTGGCCTCAGAGTTGTTTGTTGAATTTATCCCTTAGTTGCCCCCTTTGAGCTTATTTGTTATATTTTTTTCTTTGGTACCCAGATATAATTTTTTTTTTTTTGTTTGTGGTAACCATTTGGAATTAAATGTGGAGCAACTATTGAAAATTACAATTTCGTCCTATACTTTTAGTTGTCTATCTTGTCAGAATGAAAAAAAAACAAAATAGGAGTTTTCATGTACTTACCTTTTCCTCCTAAAAAAATGAAAAAAAAAATAGGAAGAAAATTTGAAAAAAAAAAGGAAAGCAAGAAGGAGGAAAAGGCACATCAAAAGAATGAAAGAGCCAAAGGGCAAATCCAAAAAAAAACAGCAAAAGAGTCTACTCAAGAGAAAAAGTAAATCAAAAAGAGTCGATTTAATAGAAAAAAAAGAGTGAAGAATGAAAGTGAAATTAATTTGGAGTTTGGACAAAAATTGTAAAATAGATATATAGGAGCTCCATATTTGGTTTCAAAGGTTACTATTTGTTTATTGTTTTTTTACCCTTTGATTATCCCTTTCTTCTTATTTCCTACCCTGCATGAATTCACCCTGGCCCTATTACAACTCATGAAACCTCATATTTTGCATGCATGTGAACTATTTAGTGGAGATTTGATCAAATTACAAGCTTATGGTAATGTGCATTTTGTGGAAACTTGAGTGTATATTTCCTGGTCCCTAAACACTTAGAGAGATTGTGAGCGAGTGTCCTTGTTCACAGAAATGTATTCTTCAGGGACATGAGCCTCTAATTGGGCAACCTTTTGACACCTCATATGTGTTATATTGTCTATTGTCTGTCATTGTTCTTCTGATTTTGGGTCTCTTATTTGGTTGTCTCTATTATTTATTTGAAAATTTTATTAAGCCAGGAAATTTGCTTTAGGACAAGCAAAAGTTAAGTGTGGGGGAGTTGATAAGCTCCAATTTAGTGCTTTTTTAGAGACACTTTTGAGTCATTTTTAGAGCTGTTATTATTAATAATATAAATTACTAACTTAATTTGCTCTTGTTTTGCAGAAAGATAGAAAAAGATAAATAGAAAAAAAGTCTAATTTTATGCCACTCAAAGTTCAATATATATGGGCTCAAAAATAAAGAAATAATTTTAAAAAAGGTGTTAGAAATTTAAAGTTTCACTATGTCCCATTTTCTCTCTAATGGCATGGATCCATTTCTTAAAAACACTAAGTTTATTTTAGTTTTTTATCAAATTTTTATTTTAACTAAAGTATAACCGTACAATAGTATCTAGAAAATAATCGGTTGTTTTCTCGCGTGGGCATAAAATAATGCCGGTAATGGAGCTTGGGATCCATTTATATTTTATATACTATTTTTTTTATGAAAGCGGAATCCATTTGCATAAATATATTATAAACTAAACATGGATTTTTGTTCAAAAAGTAATTATTTAAATAGTTTTATCAAAATTGGATCTAAGGAAGGGACCTGGTGAATTTAGTCCACCACAACCCGACGAACTACAATTTTTGCTAAATGGTACCTATATATATTTAGTGTTGGGTTTTGATTTTTCAACCACCATTAGGCCCCATACCCCTATGTTTTCCAAACTTCCCAATTTATCCCTTAACTTTAACAAATATTTCAGATCTCACCCTAACACTTTCCGGAGTTACCCATAAAAGATGATTCTGGAATGTTTTTTTAAAAAATCACTTCTAGATCTATCTTTTTTACATAGTTCCCGAATGATTTTTAAGAAATCATTTTCAGATTTATCTTTTTTACATAATTTCGAAATTGTTTTAAAAAGTATATTCCAGATTTATCTTTTTTACATAAATCCAGAATTAAAATTTATTTAATAGCGCTTACTCAAACAAGCGCTATTAAAAGTGTAACGGCCCATGTCTCGGTAGATATGCTGCTATACTTGTAACATGGTGTTTTTTCACCATTTCTATCCCCATTACCAAAGACATATGTTCTGGTGAGAGTTGTCTTGAACTGTCTCCAACAAAGATTGATATGAGACATCCAAGTCTTCTCGAATTTCTTATCGTTGGGAACATCAAATGTTTGCTTTACATCATCCCAAGCAATCCTTTTTGTCTCGTCATCAACCTCACTCCAGCTCATGGGCAATATGCTGATTTTTGTTCGTGCAACCACCCCTAAATAGGTCTTGAATTTGTTAGCATAAGGACCAATAAGATCGCCTTTACTATCAATATGCACTCTATATTTTTGACCAGTTGGGCAACTAGAAGTGAACTTATGTAATGATGTCGGACGTCTAGTATTCTTTTTGGGAGGGTTGGCACTGGAATCATCCATGATATCTGTTTAAACAAAGGAAACAAATATATCAATCATTCTATGCCATTTAAGTTCAATAGTGAAACATACAAAAGAAACCAACAATCATTGTCATTAAGTTCACCAGTACAGTTTCATAAATCTGTCACATATAAAAGAAACAAACAGACATTGTCATTAAGTTCACCAGTACAATTTCATAAATCTATCACATACAAAAGAAACAAACAGTCATTGTCATTAAGTTCACCAGTACAATTTCATAAATATGTCACATACAATAGAAACAAATAGTCATTGTCATTAAGTTCACCAGTACAAATTCATAAATCTGTCACATACAATAGAAACAAACAGTCATTGTCATTAAGAACAAATCTAAACTCCTTCGTATAAAATTCCTTCATTATGATCATTGCGAGTGGCATGTTCATCGTCAACTTCATTGTCATTAACTGAAGTAGGCACTTGTGTTAACAAACAAGGCGTTTCGGAAATTGCAAGACTGGATTCTTCATTTTCATCACTGCCTATTTTTCCTTGTAGGACCACTGACCACTTTTTGTTAGAAGGATCTTTCACATAGAATACTTGTTTTGCTTGGTCGGCCATGATGAAAGGTTCATCATTATAACTTATCTTGTCAAGGTCCACTAGTGTAAATCCCATTTCGTCGGTACGTACACCACTGTTGTTGTTAACCCACTTACATTTAAAAAGGGGCACTTTAAATTTACGGTAATCAAGCACCCAAATATCTTCAATGACACCAAAGTAAGCAATGGATGCGAGTACGAGATTAGTATCCTTTGAACTAGAGAAGTGCATTGAGGAAGCCATGACCATAACTCCACTATTTTGCATAGTACTTTTGTCATCTTTCGATTTTGTGTAAATGGAAAACTTATTTAGGTCGTACCCGCTCCAACACACGACGTTAAAGCTAGGGTCATGTGCTAACCATCTCAAAGTCTTAGAGGCACTCACATCTTTCTTAATCTCTAATTTAAACCAATCTATGAATGTGTTGTTATGCTCGTTCAATAACAATATTTCTTTCATTCGAGGATTTTTGGCCTTTACTAACTCTTTATGTAGAGACAAGTAAGGTAATACCTCATCTGTATTATTCAAACAAGCGTCCGGATGGCGAAGCTGTCCGTCACATTTCCTCTCATCTGCATGCCACCTAATGCTCTTCGCGTCATTTGCATTAGCAAACAAGTGTATGAACCTGGGTATTATTGGAAGATACCATAAAACCTTGGCAGGGGAACCCTTTGTGCTGTTGTCGTCACAACTAGATTCACCCGACTTCACTTTGTAGCGCGACCAATTACACGTAGGGCACTTGTGCAACTTCTCAAAGCCTTTCCAATATAATATGCAATCATTTCGACATGCATGTATTTTCTGATACTCCACACCCATCAGACACAATATCTTATTCGCATCATATGTACGTTTTGGTAATGTGTTACCTATGGGAAGCATGTCTACCAACAGCTCAAGCAATTCAGTGAATCCCTTATCAGTCCACCCATTTATCGCCTTCAGATTGATCAATTTTAACGTCGCAGACAGCCGTGTGTATTTTGTGCAACCCATATACAGAGGTTCTCCTTTGTCTTTGCACAAAGTATCATATTCATGCGATCGCTTAAAAGATTCAGGACCAATGTCACGTATCATATCCTCCATTCGATCATCCATATCTTCATCGACTTTCTCTCCTTTGGACACACTTGGGTTGTCGGTTGATTCACCATGCCATATCCATGTGGTATAATTGGGACAGATCCCATAAACAAAGAGATGGTCTCGTATTACATTTGGTGGTTGTGGAGCTCGATTCACACAAAAACGAACACGGGCAGAAAAAGTTTTGGGAACATCAGTTTTGGGAACACCAATTTTGGGAACATCAGTTTTCGCAAAATGTGCTTGAGCAAAATTTATAAACTCTTCGACTCCGTTCGCATACTCATCACTCAGACGATTACTTTGCACCCAACTACGATCCATGACTACACTCCAAAATAATAGACCAAGTATTATCAAAACAAAATCAAACTATCACATCAAACCAACGACAACAATTAACAGTTAGTTATACAAGCATATCCTAACTAAGTTGAACACAACAGAACTGGAAAAATGCTCCCTCTGAACACTAGATTCCAGAGAATAACGACCAACAATTTGGCCAATGTTTTTACACCCCAAGTCAAGAAAAGAATCATTTTCCTCCAAAAGTCATATACTATTGCTATTGCTAACACACTTCCATCACACAGTAAGTTGCAAATAATGAATCAGGAAACTTGCAGATAATGAGTAAACAATGAATCAATGAACATAAAGATAGAACACACAGCAACCAAGAGAGAGAGACTCACAAGTTTAGTAGGTGAAAAGGTGATGAGGGTGAACTTTTTATCACTGTGATAGACTCTGTTCAACACAAAAAATGACAAATCAGAAAATAAAATTAGGGTTTCAGAACAAAATAGAAGCAATTAATCAAACCAGAGAAGAATACAAACCAGGTGCGACGACGGAGAGGCTGTCCTTAAGAGGAGGCCATTTTGAAAACTTAGGATTTCGAATATCCTTGCACTGAAATGAGGGCGAGGAAGGAGACAGTGAGCAAGGTGACGGCGAGAGTTGAGAACGGTGAGAGCGTCGTGTTCGTCGAGTTCAGAGAGTGAGAGTGTCGTATTGTTTAAACACCCTAAATGTCTAAAGCAAATACATTTAGCATCGGGTGTTGAAACACCTGACGCTAAAAGTAGGCGCGATAATATGAAATCTTCCATTTAATTGCAAAAATGCCACCGGTTCAACATTTAGCATCGGCTGTTCAAACAACCGATGCTAAATGATGCTTAATAATGTCTTTTTTCCACTAGTGTCTCTTCCACTTCTACCCTCTCTCTCTCTCTCATCAAATTTTATATTTATATTCTATCTACAACCTATTTAATCAAAGTACTAATCATCAACTATCAATTTATCAACTATCACTTATCTATTTTATCTACTCAACTACTACCACAAATACCATACTACACATGTCTAAAATATTGGACAGGAAAATATCTTTACTATTTTTTTTTGACAATAATATATTTACTATTATAAATGGAAGGTTTATTTTTTCTTTTATAAATCTTTTTTTATCTTTCTTTTGAGTTTTAATGGGTAAACATTACATGTTGATGATATAATTTCATTATTTTTGATTTCTTTTGGGAAAATGTAACACGGTGTTGATATAATTATTTTTTATTTTTTAGTTTCAGCGGGTAAACATTATATGTTACTAGAATTTCATTTAGTTTTTTATGGTGGAACGTTACACATTATCAGAATAATTATTCTTTATTCTGCATTTGATTCAATGGGAAAAAGTTACATGTTATCATAATTTTATGGCTGAGAAAATGTATTTTGTAACAATAAAAAAATTGAAAGTTGTAAAAATTCATTTCTTAATAACTTGAAAGAATTATTGTAATTGAATTCTGCCTAAATCTATTCCTGCAAAGAATATGATGTTACCCGTGCGTATTCACGGATATACTTCTAGTTATTATGTAAATCATAAACCCTTTTTTATTATATTTTTTTTGGTGTGGATCTATTCCTGAATACCTATGTAGTGTTCGAACGCTTTCAAGACTAAGCTCCGTCTATACTTAAAAACAAATTTCATATTAACCGACACTAAATTTGTCACTATAAAAATAGAACTTGAGAGCACTAAGTCCACCACCCATCTTATAAAATAGTTCAAAGCGTCCTTATCTTTCACCTCTCATTACCACATGACGTGCGACAACAATTTAAATTTTTTTCACGCACGGGTCTCTTTCTTATTTTTTTTGGTATGACTATAAACATAGATAGTTTTTGTTATGGTAATAATATAACTAATATTTGGACCCCCTGCAAGGCCCATTAACCAAGCAGCCCATATCAGAAAATCCAACCCAATCAATTAACGGTTCAGATACCTCAGCAAGATCTGATGGTTCAGGATCATCAAAGAAAGCTTCACTCAAACTCTATAAATACCACATTCAATGATCATTAAATGCATGCAATTTCTCTAACCAACATTAAAACATCAAAATACTGACTTGAGCGTCGGAGTATTCTTGCAGGTACAACACCGCCATCTCAAGATCGAATACCACTGATCAAGGACGACATCTACCAACTACTTCAAACAACTCATTAAGGTCGGAAGTACGGTACCGAACAGTGGCGACCACAGTGGGAGGATCAATACTCTAGTTCCTCTCCCGTTACCTTGATCCTTAAATGGCACCTAAACTCCGTTCAAGACCAGCCAGTTTCGTGGTCAGACCCATGATAGAACCGGTTGTACCCGAGTTCAAACCTCGACAGACTCCCGAAGGCCATGTTCAAGACCTTCCAAATTCCACCCAAGCTCGGGCCCAGATGAGCTCGGACAGGAATAGTCTACCACCTCCCCCTCCATCACTTCCGGTCCTGACCGACGCTGTTCAACAACTCGTCCAACTTCTGACCCGACAGGAGGTGGTAAACCAAGAAAGAAGCTACCGCTTCACTGGCCTTGAGGCCGAGGTAGGAAAACTCCAGGCACGGGACATCCCGGACCGGGAATCACCCGAGCCGGTCTCCCCCGAAAGGAGAAATCCAGCTCGAAGGAGACATCGATCTCCACCCAGGAGAAGGCACTATCTTCGTTCTCCCCCTCGCCGACAATGAGGAAATGGTTCCCGTTCTCCTCTGGCTCGACAATATGACGATCTTGGTTCCCGTTCTCCTTCGGCTTGAAAAAATGATGATCTCGAAGATTTAGAAAACTCCCCCCGACCTCGTTCGTTCTTAGCCTCATCATCGCCAAGACGACATTCAAGAAGTCGGGAGGGTACCCCAAAGGAGGAACAACCTCGACACTACGGGCTTCCCGACCGTCATCACCAGCATCAGGCACAACCTCGAGCGCTGATAACCAAGCGGAAGGGCCCATTCACGACTGCAATCGATTTCTACCGAGTTCCGAGGTATCTCGAAAAACCACCCGAAAGTCTGAAAATGTATAATGGAACAGGCGATCCGGATAGGCACCTTGACCAATTTGACACAAGCATGCAATACCGGAACGTACCCATGGAGATGAAATATTGAATTTTCCCGTTAACACTGGACAAAGTAGCATCGGAATGGTTCCGGGCCTTAAGAGCAAACACCATCTCTTCTTGGGACCAATTGGCAAAGCTCTTTTCAGCTCACTTTGCCCATTCCAAAAGTAAACCCAAAAAAAAAACTGTATTGATATCCGTTGTCCAAGGGGAGGACGAACCCCTCAGAGAATACATAGAGAGATTCAACAATGAAGCTTTTCAAGTTCGACAACTGGACGACGCTTTCCGAATTTTCTTCATGGCGCAGGGCCTACGTAATGGAAGCCCATTCAAAAGACACGTCAACACTTGGGAACCCAGTACTCTGCAAGAATTCCTCCAGCTGTCCCAATGTTTCATCAATGAAGAGGAAAGCCCCAAGATCGGAAAAGGGTCGTCGCAGGCCGGACCATCAAAACCTGCAACGAAAAGGATCACCGGGGAAACGATAGCCGAGGTAACAGGGTTCTCGATCTCGAAATCGTCGCCAGGTATACACTGAACTCAACGTCTCCAACGCCCAACTTTTGGGGGAATGTTGGAACGTCGAGTTCAGAGACGTTAAAACCCCTGCCTCACCGATCTGGGCAACGATCTAACAAGTACTGCAGGTATCACAGAAGTAATGGTCACGACACAAACCACTGCAATGCTTTGAAAGATGATATTGAAGACTTAATCAAGCGGGGAAAACTGTCCGGTTATTTGAAAAAGCTCAGAGCAACTACTGGCGAGGTTAAAGAGGAAAGAGAGGATGAGCCAAGAGTCAGGGGTAAGTAAAAAGCCGACTATGATGATGAATAACAAGATATTAGAAAATCGAAAGGTCGCTCGGTAATGATGACGATCACATGAGGTTTCGAGCATGAGGAGTCCGGGAAAACAATGAAGCAAAAGTGGAAAGAATTATTAAGCGTGGCTTCAACTTCAGCAACACCAACCACTACGAACTGACCTCCACTATCTTTTGGTGATGAAGATCTTATAGACGTAAAACCCAACAAGCACGTACCCCTCATAATCTCGGCAGACATATCCAACAAATAAGTGAGAAGAATCTTGGTAGACCAAGGGAGCTCATCGGACATCCTCTTTGTTGATCTCCTTGACAGGATGGGGATCGACAGAGAATAGCTCACCCCATACAAAGGAACGGCCCTATCCGGATTTAACGGATCCCGAACCAAACCACTGGGCCATTTGGAATTAATGGTTTCCTACCGAACTGAGCCAATGGTGAGAACCATCAAAACCAAGTTTCTTATCCTACCTTGCGAATCCATTTACAACGGTATCATTGGAAGACCGACTTTAGGTAGGCTCGGAGCAGTGACTTCCACAACACACCTAAAGATGAAATTCCACACTCTCTGCAATAAGGTGATCACTTTAAACTCCGATCTTGAATCTGCTTCCATATGTTTCTTCTTATGGGCCAAGACCGAGTAAAAAGCTTTGGAAAAGGAAGGGGTTCCCCTCCAGAAAACACTACTCCCAGAAGAAGTAAAGTTCGGCCTACCGAAGTAAACGCAGCGGACTTAGAAGCAAGGTACGATCCAGAGAGTACAGAAGATGAAGGTGATGACGGGCTAACAAAAGAGCTCAAACGAAGAATGAAAAGGCCTCAACCTGATGGAGAGTTCGTCGAGGTACAGCTCGGCGAGGATCCCACCAGAACTATCAAAATCGGGGTTGATCTGTCGAAAGAGGTCAAAATTGATTTAACCCAATGTCTCAAAGACCATGCGGAAATCTTCGCCTGGTCGGCAGAGGACATGCCCGAATTTCCTGAAGTCGCTTGCCACCAGCTCGCGGTTAACCCGGAAGCCAAGTGGGTCGCCCAAAGAAAGCGGGCTCAAAGTAACTAGAAAGCTATTGCCGCTGCAAAAGCCGTCAACGACCTCATAAAAGCAAACTTCAATTCTGAAGTCAAATACACAACCTGGTTATCAAATCCGGTGCTGGTGAAGAAGAGCAACGGAAAATGGCGCATGTGCGTGGATTACACCGATCTTAATTAAGCCTGCCCAAAAGACGCTTTCCGTATCTCCAGCATTGATCGACTCGTACACAACGCTTCGGGCTTTCGGTTATTATCTTTCATGGATGCATATTCCGGGTATAACCAAATCGCCATGTTCCCCCCTGACCAAGAAAAATGGCTTTCATGACCGACCAAGGTAACTTCGCTTACCGTGTCATGCCTTTTGGTTTTAAAAACACCGGAGCTACCTACCAAAGAATGATGAATAAAGTATTCCAAAAACAAATCGACAAGAGTGTTGAAGTCTACCTCGACGACATGATCGCCAAGAGTGGGGACGACGACAAGCACGTTAGCGACCTTAGAGTGATCTTCTCCGAAGTCCAGAAAAATAATATGAGGTTAAACCCAGAGAAGTGCACCTTTGGGTTTCGAGCTGGAAAATTCCTCAGTTTCTACCTAACAGAAAGGGGAATCGAAGAAAACCCCGACAAATGTCGATCTGTGGCAGAAATGCGAACTCCGACAACGAAGAAAGAAGTCCAGAAGCTTAACAGCATGATCGCCGCCTTATCTCATTTCATATCAAACGCGACGTTCAAATCTCTTCCCCTGTTCAAGCTACTCAAAAAAGAGTAAGAAGATTTCAAATGGACTTCCGAGCAAGATGACGCCTTAAACCAGTTCAAGAAGGCCCTTTCCGAACCCCCGATCTTGACTAGACCGAGCGAAGCCGAAACACTATATTTATATCTAGCAATCTCGGAGGAAGCCTTAGGTGTCGTTCTTGTGCGAAAATTAAAAATCGGACAGAGCTCAGTCTACTTTGCGAGCAAAGCTCTACACAGATCAGAGAGTCGCTACCAGAAGGTCGAAAAGATCGCCCTGGCTCTCATCACCGCAGCTCGACGCTTTCGACCTTACTATGTCGCTCACCAGGTGGTCGTGTGGACTAATTACCCCATCAGGCAAATACCACATAGGCCTGATCTCGCGGGAAGAATGATCAAGTGGGCAAGAGAGCTATCAGAGTTGGGATCAAATACGAAGCCCAAACGGTTATGAAAGCACAAGTCCTGGAGGACTTCGTGGCCGAAATGACACAACGAACATCGAAAATGATACTGGATCCTATGTAACGCCCCCAAAAATAATTGGCTAATTATTTTATTAATTATTGGGAATTAGGTTGTGGGAAAATATTAGAAATAATAAAATGGTATTTTATTAAATTAAGGGGGTGTGTAAATAGTATTAGGGGATGGAGTTAGTGATCGGGCTTAAGCTGGAGGAAGCCGCGATCCAAGCCCAAGGTATAGGCGCATGAGGGAGTGTTAGTGAGGGTAGTGCATTTCGCATAGGGAGAGGAAAAAGAAAGAAAGAAATCGCAAAAGAGAGAAGAGAGAAGAGAGAAAGAAACTTTGCGAAGAGGGTGAGAAGAGAGAAGAGGTGCGATCGGCCAAGAGAGAAGAGGAGAAAGGAGCTGTTGCTGTGGTTACTTCGGTGCTTTCGTAGAGGTCTCATCATCTTCGGAAAATCTAAGGATAGGGTGGGTCTTGCTTTATAATAGGGTTTATAATGGGATGTATGTAGGGTTAGGATCTATGTCACTCTTGGTTGTGATTTTCGAGTGAATTGACGTTGTTGTTATGTAAGAACGTATTATTGATGATGATGTTGATGCATGGGTGCTTGTTGAAAGGTATTTGGTGATTGATCATAATGAGTTTTACTTGCTTATAGTTTTTTTTTGTGCGTTTCTGGACACTGTTTCGGTCCTTCTAAAACTGGTACTGTTCAGTTGATCCAAAAATTATGTGGCTGATTTTTTTTGAAAATAGACTTAAATCCGGTCGTTTTCGCACATGGTTTCGCTCAATTTGGAGTTGTGTAGCTCAAGTTATGAGTCTCCAAAGTTAGATCAAATTTCTGGAATCAAATGGTGAGTGGGTTCGGTTTTTGTAGGTTTTGTGTTCTCAATCGAACTCCGTTTTGAATGATTCTTGTTTCATTGGAAAGTAGACTTAATTCTCTACGAATAGGCGCTGATTTCAAGAAATTTCATTAAGAAATGAGAAAGAACATTTAGTTGCAAGTTGGGTAAAGAATTCTGTCCGACTTTGGTACTCAGTGTAGTGTTTTAAAAAACTGTTCCAACTGGATACTTATTTTGAAAAATGAAAATCATAGGCAGAAACTACATTCAGAGAGCTTCCAATGAGTGGTCTTTTGTTAAAATCCGATATCGTTTGCTATTTTAATTAATTCCGAAGTAGGTGCACTGCTGTAGGAAATTCTGCACTAGTGCTGTGTTGCGTCAGGGCGCCATGTTGCTGCCCTGTGTGCGCCAGTGTTGTTGCCAGCGCCAGTTTTTGTGTTGCTGCCTGTGTCTAAGTGTTGGGCGCCAGGATTCCTCCTGCGCCAGTTTTCTGTGTTGCCTGGGCGCAAGGGCGCCAGTTTGTGTGGCTGCGCCAGTTTCTGTGGCTGCGCCAGTTTTCCCTGCTAGGCGCCCAGTGCCTGGGCGCCATTCCCAGCATGTGTCTCAGTTTTGTTCCTATTTTGTTTTTGACATATCTTTTTACTCGGGTGTCCGTTTTAAGTGCTTCAAAGTGCGTTGCGAAGCTTATTCAGTCCTCTATATGTATATTCTACTTTAAGGTGAAAATGATTATTTTTCTGATGGTTTCTGGGCGCCTCAAGTGGCTGTCCCGGTGGTCGTTTTTGTTGGCGTTGCAAAATCATTTCGGGGTCTAAAGCCCTTTTTAGTGTCCGGTAGCTGCCTAGTTGTGTCTTAGGTACTGTGTTGTGTAGTGAGTTGCTGTTGACTGTCACTCTAGTGCTGCCATGTTGATATTATTGATGATGGGTCTTATTGACCAAATATTATTGATGTTGTTAAATAACGATGGGTCTATTGACCAAATTATACTGATGATGTTATTGACGATGGGTCTAATGAACAAAATGACGATGATGATATGGATGACATTGTTGTTGTTGTGATGATTATGTTTTGTTGGTTGTTCATGAAGTCACATGCAATCATGTGCATTATTGACGATGTAAGGCTGCGGTCTCGAGCTAGTGACGATGAATAAGGCTCAAAAGTGACGATGTGCCCAATTGGCAGAATTAGTGACGATGATCATACCACATGCATACTTGCACTTCATATATTCATTCTCATCATTGACAATTATTATTTTGGTCGGTGTGCGATATATTTGTGTGGCAAATATAAATGTGGACGTGGTTGTGTAGTGAGCGTTGTATATATATGTTTATATGTTATTATAGTTGTTATAAATATATTAAAAAATTGTTATATATATATAAATGTACATATATGTATTGCTGTGATTGGTATAGTTTTGTACTCTGGCATACTGCTTATTATATGCTTTATCATATAGTTTAGACTCACCCCTTATGTTGATTATTACCACAGGTAACCGTGAGTGAAGGCTTTTAACCCTTCATCCCTCGAGTCGGTCATGCTCTGATACGTAGCACCTGGGGGGCGAATAAATGTTATTTTTGGTTTTATTTTATGTGACACTGATGGATTTGTATTGATGTTATTACAACTATGTTTGGAAACTATTTCTTTTAAACCGCTGCGTTGTTGATGAACTAATTGTTGTAGACTTTTGAGTACTTGAGGGTTCGCCAATTTATTGAGTAGCTACGTATTATGTTTTTCTTTGAAATGATGAATTTTATTATCAATTGTGTATGCTGGAATTGAAGTAAATGTAGCATCTCGTTTGGATGAATTGAAAAATAATTTTTAAACTCTGATATTTTTAATTTTAAATTGCGGGTAGAATTGGGGTGTTACATTAGTGGTATCAGAGCAATGGTTGGTCCGTCCGGCCAAGTCGTCGAGTCGTTCTGTCGGTTAACGACCAACTGTTGTCTTTTAGTTCTAACCATTGTTTGTGTAGTAAGTGATGTTCCTGCAGGTAATGGTTGCTCCTACATTCAGAGCCTTAGTGCTCCTTCAGATCCCGAGTGGTCCGTCATTTTCTCTCTCAGTTAATGCGCCAAGTGTTAACCGTTCCCCGTTCGTTCTCAAACCCATCTTTCAAAAATAGAAAAAGAAAAAGAGGAAAATTCGGGTTTCCCCAAGTGGACAAAATCGGTATAATTTCTGAATTCTTTATCTTCATTTTGCCTTGGAATATGTTTCGGCCAATTCATATTCCTCGTTAAAATTCAGATAAAGAGGGGCAGCTGTCATACCCCAATTTTGTCCGGCTTAGGTCCAAACCCTAATTTTCCCACACAAAAAATAATAATAATAAAATGTATTGCATTTTGGGTCCTAGAAACCATTCCAAAGTTTTCGAAATCATTTTTAGGGTTAGAATGCACGTTTTGGGAAGTTAGGGTCAAAAAGGGCATTTTTGGTCATTTCTCACAAAAGGTCTATGAAAATGATTTTTGCAATAAGCCTCATGCATCAAATTAGGGTTTTGAAAATGTGTTATGTATGCATGGCAAGTTTTGAAAAAAAATGTTATGCATGCATGGCAAGCTTTGCATGGCAAAAACCTAAAAAACATTTTTGTGGAAAGCAAGAATTGATTTCCATTCTATTCCAAGGGCCAAGAATCGATTTATACTATTTTGTAAAGGCCATGAAATCGATTCCTTAATCCAATATTAAACCATGAAATCGATTTTCAGGCCATGTTAAGAAGCCAAGAATCGATTCCTCCTTATGTTATCAAGGCATGAAATCGATTTTCAGGCCATTTTTAGGAACCAAGAATCGATTCTTCCCTATGCTATCAAGGCATGAAATCGATTTTCAGGCCACTTTAAAGAGCCAAGAATCGATTCCTCCTTATTTTGTCAAAGCATGAAATCGATTTTCAAGCCATTTCCAAGAGCCAAGAATCGATTCCCACTTATTTTAACTAAACATGGAATCGATTTTCACCTATTTAGGATGTCCAAGAATCGATTCTTTGCTATTTCCAAAGGCTCAAACAATCGATTCATCCTTGCAATAAATGTTTTTTAAAAAATCCTACGCTTTCCTAAGCCTATAAATAGGCAGCCTCAAATCACATTTTCACACAGACACTTGACACAAGATCAGAGAGAAGAATTGCACACATTTTTCACGAGATCTGACACACATTTTTTCACGAGATCTGAGAGACCGTTTCACGAGATCTGAGAGACATTTCACGAGATCTGGGAAGACAACTCTCGCAAATCTCATTTTCCAGTTCTCGCTTCATTTTCGCTCTATCCGCGCCGTTGGTCCATCTGAGCTGATCTCTTGCAAGGGATAGTCGGGGTTTGCGTTCTCAGATTTGTAATATCTGTCTTCATCAGAGGTATTTCAGTCTTTTCATTTGTTAATATTTAGTTATTGTGATCCATGTGATTTAAACTTAGCTATAGCATTTATCTACTCGTTCTTGTATATTATCGTCCATTGTTGATGACGAACCATATGATTCCCACTTATGCCTAGTGCATCATGTTTAAGTGTGAAGATGGTCTCTCGGGTGATTCAGCTTGCCACTTTCAAACCCTTTCAAAAACATCTTTTAGAACTACGTCGCTTTGATTCCCGTTTGGGATACGTAGGAGCGAGCCACGTTCTCGTCAAGCGCAACAAATAAAAATTCTTTTCATTCCCCTAAACCAATCATTTTCATAAAACAAACAAAAATCATTTTTCAAACCCATTGTTGCTAGTAGCTCATCAGAGCCTCTGTTCGTTTAGCTATTAGTGACAATGTCCTTTTCTCCTAGAAATAATAAACGACGATCCATCATAACTTTTGTTAGTTTGATCATCGTACAAATCAATCTCTTTCGAAAATCATTTTCAAAAAACATAATAAAAACAAGTTGTTATCAATAGTCCATCAGAACCTTTGTTCGTTTGACTAGCGGTACAACTCTTTTTGAGCATTTAGCAGTGATTCATCATAGCCTCTGCTAGTTTAATCATTTGCTAATGCTCGTCCTATTTCAAAAAACTCACTAAAAAAGATAAAAAACAAAAACTTTTCAAAAAAAAGAACCAAGAACTACGTAGCTTTGAATTCTCCATCGCACCAGGAGATACGTAGGAGCGGGCCATGTCCCGTCAAGCACTTTTTTCTAAAAACCCCTTTTTCCCCCCTTTCTCACCAAAAATAAAATTTCCAGTAAGTTTTCTCATTCGTCTTCAAACAAGAAATAAATAGGCAAATCTAGGTATTTTTCAAATCAAACGTTAAAACCACACATTTAATTAGAGGTTCCCTTTCGGTAGAAAGGACGTGCGCGGTGCTAACACTTCCTCGCGCGTAATCGACCCCCGAACCTATATCTCTAGTTTTCGAAAGACCATCCGCCTTGCCCAAAAGACCTTTTTTCAATATTTTGGTCTCAAAATTAAAATATTGGTGGCGGCTCCAAAATTTTTCCACGTTGTACATTGGGAAACCCAACCGGGATTTTTCGGGGTGCAACAGCTGGCGATTCCGCTGGGGAACTTTTTTTAAAAGACGAGGGTCAAGCCTAACTAATTAAAATGTGTGGTTTAATGTATTGTTGATTTGATTAAAACCCTGTTTGCCTTTCTTTCTTATCTTTTATTCCCTTTCTTTATCGCTTATGCCCATGCATTTTTTCAATCCCCATGATCCCCTCTTCTTGGCTCCTCTTCCTAAGGTAAGCGGTATCCTTGTTTATAGATATTTTAGGTATGAAACCCTAGGGTAGATAACTTGTTATCGCTTGCTTTTGCCTGGACTGCTCTGGTTTTTTTATTTCAGGTGGGGGTAGTACTAAAGAAAATGCCCTTAACACACACTACACTTATACCCTGTGACTATGTGTTTTGAGTGGGACCATAACCCAGGTCTGCAAAAACTTAAGAGAGTGGATTCGAGTAGTGAGAGCCCATCAGGACCTTTGTCCGTTTGGCTACTTGCGAAAGTTTCAACCAGAGTTGTGCTCTTTCATGATGCCTCACACCTAGCAGTTTGCTGCATTTGTGGGGAATTTTGTGAAAGAGACTGTAGCTCTGGTGGCCTTGTGAGGGAGTGAATAGAGCTACATGGAAGGATTACCCTTTAAATTGCCCTAGATCATAGGTCTCACCTCTTTTTAGGTCACAAGGGCTTTTCCAAAATTGTGTGTTGCATTATTATATCTAGTTTAGTTCATTTCCGCCAACATTTTTTGAAAAAAACAACAAAATCAAAAAAAAGAATATGTTTTTCCTTCACTTTCATGAGGTGGCATATAGGGTATACTGCCCTAAAATTTCAAAACCCCCACCTGTAAATGTCTGTCTTTATAACAAGCATCCTCATCACTCGCATTTTACATCGTAACAGCATGCATTACATAAGCAAAATTCTGAAAAATTCATACAGCATTCCTCATGCATCTAATAACATAAAGCCATGTGCATATGCATTGCATTCATTTACGCATTCATACTTGTACTCATAAAAGATGTTCTATCATCAGAGAAAGAAAAACAAAAGGCAAGCTGGTTCGCCAACACCGATACTCTACCCGTCTACAGGCAAGACTAATGGCTAGCAATCAACATCTCGAGAATGAGGACCCCCTGGGTCAAGATGAGTCGGTTGTGGAAATTCTTAACCCCGAGCAGCTGGCTCAAGAGAATCAAGCTTTGAAGACTAAAGTGGAGGCTATGGAGGCTCAGAGGGCCGAGATAATGAATATGCTGCAAAATCTGAGAAGTGGGACCACTGCTGAAGCCATTCCCGTGGTGACAAGTCAGCCTGCTGTGGTTACTTCTAGTGGAGCTGCGGGTGTGCCACACCTTCACATCCCTAGTCCCAGTATTATACCTCCCAGAAGTTCTTCTGCTCTTGCTCCGGAGATTATTGTGAATCCTCCAAGTGTTGCTTATCAAATGGGAAATTCCGCTCAGTATGGGGTTTACTACTTCAGTCCGAGGAGCTATCCTCAGGGCCAGATGATTGAAAGCCCACAGCCAAGAGACAGATATCACTTGCTAGAAGAACGATTCCAGATACATGAGATGATGGTCATATTGCAGAGCTTAAAGAGTGGGGCAGCTGCTGAAGGTGTCACTGTCGTGGGTCCAGTTGGTGTCATTCCTCCGCCACCACAAACTGTTCCATTCTCTGCTCCTGTGCCATCCCAGCAAGGCGGTGACAGTCACAAGGCTCAGGGTTATCAGTACAAGAAACGAACCAGTTTTGATCCAATACCGATGACATGCACTGAATTGTTTAATCACCTGACTTCCAAGAACCTGATTAGCACCCGGCCAATGAAGGCCCTTCAACCGCCATTTTCCCGAAGGTACAATGCAAGTGCTACCTGCAGTTTCCACGAAAACGGGGTTGGTCATACTGTGGAGGAGTGCAGAGCCTTCAAGCATGCAGTGCAAGACCTGATAGATCGGTGCGTGATTCAGATAGGAACCCCTGATATTGATGGTGAAGAAGAAATCAATGAGGAAGTAACAGCGGTGCCTGCGAAAGAGGGATGTTGGGATACCCTAGGGGAGCCCAGTGGAAAGTTTGATTACTTGGTCAGGTATGACGCTCCCGAGAGTGCTCAAATCCGAATGGAAGACATCCAGCCCACGGGATGGGATGAGGAAGAAGAACAACACGATCAAATTGCTGTCATCAATGATGAGGGTGGTGCAAACCTGGTTTGTCGCTGCAGTGCTGGTGAAAGAATTAAAGGATTGAAAGACTGCTGATCCTCCTGGGACCTTTTAAAGTAGTCATTTGTAATGCAACCCTGTGGCTCTGCCCAAGGCCACAGGACCAGTTGTTAGGGGCGCACATGTTTTTATTTTCTAAATCATCATCATCAATAAAAATGTTGTTTTTGAATTCCAATCAATAAAAAATCAATTCCTTTTCATTTCATGTGTTTCTTCTTTTCTTTATTTTTGCTTGCTTGTCTCACCTTCCATTCTGCTTTTTCGCCTCGGCAAAAAGCAAATCCATAGCAATCGTCTCTCAAAATAACAGTGCCAACGGTCCATATTTTGACTTTGATCACCTTATCAATCAAGCAAAGTGGGACGTTGAGAAAGACCGGGAAAATCCTCCAGAAGGTTAATGAAGCAAAGAAAAGGGGTTATTCAGCAAAGGAAAGGAAATAAAGAAGAAGGGCAAGTGCATGAAAATAAGTGAATTATTGTCCCAGAGTTAATTTTGAGGAAATAAGCAATCATGATTTGAAATGAAGTCGGACTACCATTCCATTTCCAAAAACAAAATCCTCTCCTAACCACCTTAAGCCAAGAAAATCCCAAAGAGAAACCAAAATCCTTTCCGACCCATCTTAAGCCAAGAAAAAGCCAAAAATCCAAAAGTCACCTTAGACAAGGATCACCTCGAATAAAAAACAGTGCATCGTTCTTTACCAGCTCACCCAAGCTCAAGAAAAAGAAGAAGTCAAAGAAGGAAAAATCATTCAAAAAGGAAAATCCCAAAACCACAAGAAAAATACAAAAGAAATAGTGAGTTGATACACGTTACCACAAAACCCAAGAGGTCCTTGTCTCAATAAACCTTCAAACACTTTCTCATTTCCATACACCCCTCCTCTCATAAACCGCAAACACTCTCATTTGACCGCGATGACCCGCCCTCCATAGACCTTTAGCCAGGAATGAAATTTCCTAATACCTCATCAAGCCAGTTAACCATCATAAATCATCGATCGACAGCCAACGCCGAATAAAAAACCATCCTGCCATTAGCCCCAAATACCTCATTAAGCCTACTCATCTCTCCTCCACAAAACACTACAATCCCGAAAGGTCCATTCCGATCAATGATTGATTGCTGTTGTTTCTCAAAGTTTTAGCTCAAGGACAAGTAAATTCATTTGTTTACAATATGCCAAGTGGGGCAATTCTGTCGCTCTTCACCCCTCCTACAACTGGGGAAATTGACCCTACACCTATCTCATCCCTTATCATACAGGGGCAACCCCCTTTCTTCTCTAGTGTATGGGTCAGAAGCAGTTCTTCTCATCAAGGTTGAAATACCCTCTCTACGAGTAGTCATGGAGGCCAGGTTAGAAGAAGCAAAATGGATCCAAGCTCGTCTAGATCAACTGAATCTCATTAAAGGGAAAAGAATTGCTGCCCTGCGCCATGGCCAGTTGTACCAACAAAAGATGAAGGCAGCTTTCGGCAGGAAAGTCCGTCTTCGAGAATTCGGCGAAGGGGATCTTGTACTCAAAAAGATCCTACCTATCCAGACTGACTCCGTGGAAAGTTGATACCCACTTATGACGGTCCATATGAAGTCAAGAAAGCTTTTTCCAGAGGAGCGCCGATACTCATAAATATAGACGGCAAAGATCTCGGGAATCCAGTCAATTCAGATTAAGTGAAGAAGTATTATGCCTGAAAGAAATAGAGAAAAAAAGAGAAAGACAAGCCAAGTAAGAATTAGCTCGCTAGGTTGAAAACCCACAAAGGGCGGCCTAGGCAAAATCAGAGCGACCCGGTGGATTGAAAACCCGCAAAAGGCGATCCAGGCAAAAATTAGGGTCTGAAAACTTAGGCATGAAAAGTAAAGAAAGGCATACAAATCTCCTACAAGCTTGGATGAGGGAGTGATCAAGGTCAAGGACATAGATGTTTGGCACTGTTCCACAGAGACGGACAGTCAGAATTCAGCTTCTCTCCTTTTTCGTGTCTTTTTACAGTTTAAACTTTCAAGTGTAATAAATAATCGGCGTAACTTCTTGTGCGACCGGTTTCCACATTAATAAAGTTCAAATTTCTCGTATCTGTTCACTCTTTTATTTTCTGCTTTTTCTGCTCAAAATAAACGTTTTATGATGATGATGGTCCTGAACTATAAAACATGTGCATATATCATAGAGCATTGCAAATCATTACGAGATTCTTAAGAGTCCTGAGAGAAAGCACACCCTCAAAATCAGTCAATCATGCAAGAGAAAGCAACTACATCCACGATTGCTTCCAACCAGCAAAGTCAAACCAGCATGCACCCGGCCCATGAGCCCCGCAAGTCCAACAGGTTCCTCAGTCTCGTGTCATGAGCGTCGCGGGTTGGCTGAACCAGCAAAAATAATAATAAAAAAAAAGAAGGCAATAAGCAAACACCGTCATGCATTACATTCATCATTACACCAAAATCATAGCATAACATGCACTCATCGCATGCACATGCATAACATGCCTTTGCATTGCATGCACATGCATAACATGCACTCATAACATGCACTCATAACATGCATAACATGCCTTTGCATAACATGCACTCATAACATGCATAACATGCCTTTGCATAACATGCACTCATAACATGCACTCATAACATGCACTCATAACATGCACTCATTGCATGCACATGCATAACATGCACTCATTCCTTGCATCAACCAACGTAGCAGTACCTCAACCAATACAGCACATCGGTCATTTCAAATCGACCAATCAACTGAATTTGTGAGCTCTCTGTGCTCATCCTGAGCCCTCTGTGCTCCCCCCTGAGCCCCCTGTGCTCATCCTGAGCCCTCTGTGCTCGTCCTGAGCCCTCTGTGCTCCCTCCTGAGCCCTCTGTGCTCCCCCTGAGCCCTCTGTGCTCATCCTGAGCCCTCTGTGCTCCCCCTGAGCCCTCTGTGCTCATCCTGAGCCCTCTGTACTCCCCCTGAGCCCTCTGTGCTCATCCTGAGCCCTCTGTGCTCGTCCTGAGCCCTCTGTGCTCCTCCTGAGCTCTCTGTGCTCATCCCTGAGCCCCTGTGCTCATCCTGAGCCCTCTGTGCTCCTCCTGAGCCCTCTGTGCTCGTCCTGAGCCCTCTGTGCTCCCTCCTGAGCCCTCTGTGCTCCCCCTGAGCCCTCTGTGCTCATCCTGAGCCCTCTGTGCTCCCCCCTGAGCCCTCTGGCTCATCCTGAGCCCTCTGTGCTCCCCCTGAGCCCTCTGTGCTCATCCTGAGCCCTCTGTGCTCCCTCCTGAGCCCTCTGTGCTCCCCCCTGAGCCCTCTGTGCTCCTCCTGAGCCCTCTGTGCTCCTCCTGAGCCCTCTGTGCTCCCCCCTGAGCCCTCTGTGCTCCTCCTGAGCCCTCTGTGCTCCTCCTGAGCCCTCTGTGCTCCCCCTGAGCCCTCTGTGCTCATCCTGAGCCCTCTGTGCTCATCCTGAGCCCTCTGTGCTCATCCTGAGCCCTCTGTGCTCCCTCCTGAGCCCTCTGTGCTCCCCTCGTGAGCCCTCTGTGCTCATCCTGATCCCTCTGTGCTCCCTCTTGAGCCCTCTGTGCTCCCCTCGTGAGCCCTCTGTGCTCCTCCTGAGCCCTCTGTGCTCATCCTGAGCCCTCTGTGCTCCCCCTGAGCCCTCTGTGCTCATCCTGAGCCCTCTGTGCTCATCCTGAGCCCTCTGCTCATCCTGAGCCCTCTGTGCTCCCTCCTGAGCCCTCTGTGCTCCCCTCGTGAGCCCTCTGTGCTCATCCTGATCCCTCTGTGCTCCCTCTTGAGCCCTCTGTGCTCCCCTCGTGAGCCCTCTGTGCTCATCCTGAGCCCTCTGTGCTCATCCTGAGCCCTCTGTGCTCCCCTCGTGAGCCCTCTGTGCTCATCCTGATCCCTCTGTGCTCCCTCTTGAGCCCTCTGTGCTCCCCTCGTGAGCCCTCTGTGCTCATCCTGATCCCTCTGTGCTCCTCTTGAGCCCTCTGTGCTCCCCCCTGAGCCCCCGGTGCTCCTCCTGAGCCCTCTGTGCTCATCCTGAGCCCTCCGCGTTCATCCTGAGCCCTCAGTGCTCCTTCTTTACTGCGTTCTTTATCGCTTTATTTCCTGCTTTTTGCACGCCAAGTGCCCATTTACTTTTCTGTTTGCACGCCAAGTGCTCATTTTACTTTTCTGTCTGCTTTAGTTGAACTTTTCAATCAATCAACCAACAGGATTCGTGAATCCCTTCAGGACCCAAGTGTCCCTTCAAAAGCAGACTTCACCTCGTATTCGAGCTGCGGGTAAGTCCTTCAGACCCCAAGTGGTCCTTCAGACTAGTTGTGTCAGCCTAAGACACGACGGACGTCCTTCATAGTCAACATATCAGTTCCGGAGCTGATCTTGACCCATCATGGCCGCTCGAAAGGCCCCCTCAGACCGTTTTACTAGTACCATAGCTAGTAGCGCTCCTTCAGACCACGATGGTCCTTCAATTAAGGCCTAGGCAGCCTTCCAGACCCTGAGTGGTCCTTCAGAGCCTTAGTGCTCCTTCAGACCCTGAGTGGTCCTTCAGAGCCTTAGTGCTCCTTCAGATCCCGAGTGGTCCGTCATTTTCTCTCTCAGTTAATGCGCCAAGTGTTAACCGTTCCCCGTTCGTTCTCAAACCCATCTTTTCAAAAATAGAAAAAGAAAAAGAGGAAAATTCGGGTTTCCCCAAGTGGACAAAATCGGTATAATTTCTGAATTCTTTATCTTCATTTTGCCTTGGAATATGTTTCGGCCAATTCATATTCCTCGTTAAAATTCAGATAAAGAGGGGCAGCTGTCATACCCCAATTTTGTCCGGCTTAGGTCCAAACCCTAATTTTCCCCACAAAAAAATAATAATAATAAAATGTATTGCATTTTGGGTCCTAGAAACCATTCCAAAGTTTTCGAAATCATTTTTAGGGTTAGAATGCACGTTTTGGGAAGTTAGGGTCAAAAAGGGCATTTTTGGTCATTTCTCACAAAAAGGTCTATGAAAATGATTTTTGCAATAAGCCTCATGCATCAAATTAGGGTTTTTGAAAATGTGTTATGTATGCATGGCAAGTTTTGAAAAAAAATGTTATGCATGCATGGCAAGCTTTGCATGGCAAAAACCTAAAAAACATTTTTGTGGAAAGCAAGAATTGATTTCCATTCTATTCCAAGGGCCAAGAATCGATTTATACTATTTTGTAAAGGCCATGAAATCGATTCCTTAATCCAATATTAAACCATGAAATCGATTTTCAGGCCATGTTAAGAAGCCAAGAATCGATTCCTCCTTATGTTATCAAGGCATGAAATCGATTTTCAGGCCATTTTTAGGAACCAAGAATCGATTCTTCCCTATGCTATCAAGGCATGAAATCGATTTTCAGGCCACTTTAAAGAGCCAAGAATCGATTCCTCCTTATTTTGTCAAAGCATGAAATCGATTTTCAAGCCATTTCCAAGAGCCAAGAATCGATTCCCACTTATTTTAACTAAACATGGAATCGATTTTCACCTATTTAGGATGTCCAAGAATCGATTCTTTGTTATTTCCAAAGGCTCAAACAATCGATTCATCCTTGCAATAAATGTTTTTTAAAAAATCCTACGCTTTCCTAAGCCTATAAATAGGCAGCCTCAAATCACATTTTCACACAGATACTTGACACAAGATCAGAGAGAAGAATTGCTACACACATTTTTCACGAGATCTGACACACATTTTTTCACGAGATCTGAGAGACCGTTTCACGAGATCTGAGAGACATTTCACGAGATCTGGGAAACAACTCTCGCAAATCTCATTTTCCAGTTCTCCGCTTCATTTTCGCTCTATCCGCGCCGTTGGTCCGTCTGAGCTGATCTCTTGCAAGGGATAGTCGGGGTTTGCGTTCTTCAGATTTGTAATATCTGTCTTCATCAGAGGTATTTCAGTCTTTTCATTTGTTAATATTTAGTTATTGTGATCCATGTGATTTAAACTTAGCTATAGCATTTATCTACTCGTTCTTGTATATTATCGTCCATTGTTGATGACGAACCATATGATTCCCACTTATGCCTAGTGCATCATGTTCTAAGTGGTGAAGATGGTCTCGGGTGATTCAGCTTGCCACTTTCAAACCCTTTCAAAAACATCTTTTAGAACTACGTCGCTTTGATTCCCGTTTGGGATACGTAGGAGCGAGCCACGTTCTCGTCAAGCGCAACAAATAAAAATTCTTTTCATTCCCCTAAACCAATCATTTTCATAAAACAAACAAAAATCATTTTTCAAACCCATTGTTGCTAGTAGCTCATCAGAGCCTCTGTTCGTTTAGCTATTAGTGACAATGTCCTTTTCTCCTAGAAATAATAAACGACGATCCATCATAACTTTTGTTAGTTTGATCATCGTACAAATCAATCTCTTTCGAAAATCATTTTCAAAAAACATAATAAAAACAAGTTGTTATCAATAGTCCATCAGAACCTTTGTTCGTTTGACTAGCGGTACAACTCTTTTTGAGCATTTAGCAGTGATTCATCATAGCCTCTGCTAGTTTAATCATTTGCTAATGCTCGTCCTATTTCAAAAAACTCACTAAAAAAGATAAAAAACAAAAACTTTTCAAAAAAAAGAACCAAGAACTACGTAGCTTTGAATTCTCCATCGCACCAGGAGATACGTAGGAGCGGGCCATGTCCCGTCAAGCACTTTTTTCTAAAAACCCCTTTTTCCCCCTTTTCTCACCAAAAATAAAATTTCCAGTAAGTTTTCTCATTCGTCTTCAAACAAGAAATAAATAGGCAAATCTAGGTATTTTTCAAATCAAACGTTAAAACCACACATTTAATTAGAGGTTCCCTTTCGGTAGAAAGGACGTGCGCGGTGCTAACACCTTCCTCGCGCGTAATCGACCCCCGAACCTATATCTCTAGTTTTCGAAAGACCATCCGCCTTGCCCAAAAGACCTTTTTTCAATGTTTTGGTCTCAAAATTAAAATATTGGTGGCGGCTCCAAAATTTTTCCACATTGTACATTGGGAAACCCAACCGGATTTTTCGGGGTGCAACACCAGCGCCAGGTTTTGTGTTGCTGCCTGTGTCTAAGTGCTGGGCGCCAGGATTCCTCCTGCACCAGTTTTCTGTGTTGCCTGGGCGCCAAGGGCGCCAGTTTGTGTGGCTGCGCCAGTTTCTGTGGCTGCGCCAGTTTTCCCTTCTAGGCGCCCAGTGCCTGGGCCCCATTTCCAGCATGTGTCTCAGTTTTGTTCCTATTTTGTTTTTGACATATCTTTTTACTCGGGTGTCCGTTTTAAGTGCTTCAAAGTGCGTTGCGAAGCTTATTCAGTCCTCTATATGTATATTCTACTTTAAGGTGAAAAATGATTATTTTTCGGATGGTTTATGGGCGCCTCAAGTGGCTGTCCCCGGTGGTCGTTGTTGTTGGCGTTGCAAAATCATTTCGGTGTCTAAAGCCCTTTTTAGTGTCCGGTAGCTGCCTAGTTGTGTCTTAGGTACTGTGTTGTGTAGTGAGTTGCTGTTGACTGTCACTCTAGTGCTGCCATGTTGATATTATTGATGATGGGTCTATTGACCAAATATTATTGATGTTGTTAAATGACGATGGGTCTATTGACCAAATTATACTGATGATGTTATTGACGATGGGTCTAATGACCAAAATGACGATGATGATATAGATGACGTTGTTGTTGTGATGATTATGTTTTGTTGGTTGTTCATGAAGTCACATGCAAACATGTGCATATATTGACGATGTAAGGCTGCGGTCTCGAGCTAGTGACGATGAATAAGGCTCAAAAGTGACGATGTGCCCAATTGGCAGAATTAGTGACGATGATGGTACCACATGCATACTTGCACTTCATACATTCATTCTCATCATTGACAATTATTATTTTGGTCGGTGTGCGATATATTTGTGTGGCAAATATAAATGTGGACGTGGTTGTGTAGTGAGCGCTGTATATATATATGTTTATATGTTATTATAGTTGTTATAAATATATTAAAAAAATTGTTATATATATATATATATATATATATATAAATGTACATATATGTATTGCTGTGATTGGTATAGTTTTGTACTCTGGCATACTGCTTATTATAAGCTTTATCATACGGTTTAGACTCACCCCTTATGTTGATTATTACCTCAGGTAACCGTGAGTGAAGGCTTTTAACCCTTCATCCCTCGAGTCGGTCATGCTCTGATATGTAGCACCTGGGGGGCGAATAAATGTTATTTTTGGTTTTATTTTATGTGACACTGATGGATTTGTATTGATGTTATTACAACTATGTTTGGAAACTATTTCTTTTAAACCGCTGCGTGTTGATGAACTAATTGTTGTAGACTTTTGAGTACTTGAGGGTTCGCCCAATTTATTGAGTAGCTACGTATTATGTTTTTCTTTGAAATGATGAATTTTATTATCAATTGTGTATGCTGGAATTGAAGTAAATGTAGCATCCCGTTTGGATGAATTGAAAAATAATTTTTAAACTCTGATATTTTTAATTTTAAATTGCCGGGTAGAATTGGGGTGTTACATCCTACATGTCGATGGATTCTCCAACCCAAAAGGAAGTGGCGCTAGTATCATGTTAGAGAACCCGAACGTCATCGTCATTGAAGTCTCTCTAACTTTCAGTTTCCCGACCTCGAATAACCAAGTGGAATACGAGGCTTGCATCGCTGGTCTGCGTCTGGAATTGACCTCCGAGTCCCTCGGGTCAAATTGTACACCGATTCTCTATTGGTAGTCTCCCAAATCGGCAACCAATACGAGACCAAGGAATCGGTCCTACAGAAATACCTACTTCGGGTACGAGCGTGGTTAGCTCAGTTTGAAACAAGTGAAGTACAACACGTGCCAGGAACGGAGAACCAGAGAGATGATATCCTCGCCAAGCTCGCAAGCACCAAAACTCCTGGAAATCACAGAACGATTATCCAAGAAATGCTCCGCAAACCCAGTGTATTCCTTGACCCCGAGTTTGCCTTGACCATTTGCATAATTGAAGAAACTCACAGTTGGATCGTCCCGATCTTAGAGTACATCATAGCAGGGGTAGAACCCCCAGACGCATGATAACCTTATTTTATATAGGTTATTTATGCTCCTAATACTTAAGTTATGCTTATTTCTCAAGTAATATTAGTACTTAAATATGTGAATATATGATTACTAGGATAAATATAGGTTATAAGTCAATTCCTTAAAACTTGGGCATAGTTAATGTCTTTGTGAATATTTTTGATGTTTTGCTTTAGCGCTGCAGCGTGTGCTATCAAGGAAACGCTATAGCGTTATATGACGGCTGACCATTGAGATATTTGTGTGGCCACTTGAGGACATGATGAGTCACCACCCTTATCTCTTCCTTTCAGCTGGAATTGTTGACTTTCAAGTGGATGCTAAATTACACTTGGCGCCTCCTAAATGGAACCCATGTGATAGTTGTTGTATTCCATCATTACCACTTTTTGTAAAGTGCTTTAAGGATAATATCTAAGTCTAATAATCATCATGTAATATTATTATACTATTAAGACTTAGATATTATTTAGATTAATTAAGATTACTTCACCAAGAGGTAACTCGTAGAGACAAGTGTGGTAACTTGGAAAAAGGACTACATACATACGTAGTAGCATCTCTCCATTGACACTTAAGCTTTTATTTTTAGATAGTTTTCAAGTCTTCATTCAAGGTTTTGCTCACGCCTCAACTTCATCTCTTGTATGCTACTTGGGATCATTGGAGTGCATCTTTTGCAACCATTCTTCTCTTGTCTTCATACGGTAATACATACTCTCAAGTTGTATTATGTTGATGGAACTTGTGATGAGCTAACTTTGTTGTAGTTGGATTGTTCTTGGTATGTAATGAACCTTGAGTAACTTTTGTATAATATTATGATGTTTGTGTTTTATTCCTTGTGTCATAATACTTTCAATCTTGGTTTGGGAATGATCAACTAAAACAAGGTAACTTTGTGGGTACAGACATGGTTCACAAAGAGAACTCAAGGAATGATATGAATGAAAACCCTTTAAAGACATTTAAAGGAAGCACTACTTAACTCTAGACATAGGGGAGTAGTAGTTCATAAGGCAAATGTTGTAAGAGCTTAATATACAGGGGTAAAACTTATTTAGAGCCTAGACATAGGAGTCTTGTAACATAGCCCTGACGAAAGTGACTGAAAGGCACGCCACCAAGGCGCTACAGCGTCTAAGGATTCTGAAGCGCTACAGCGCTTAACGCTACAGCGTCTAATATTATCTGAACATTACTCTTGGGGACTTACATGCTATTGAGCTATCCAACTCACTTTTAATTACTGCAAATTTAATCCTGTTTTATCACAACTTATAATGTTTACAACTCTTCACTTTCACTTGTTACTTAATTCTTTTCACTAAGATTCTAATCACTTAAACTTCTTAGATTAATTCCAATCCCTGTGGGAACGAACTTTACTTATCAATATATTACTTGTTGCGATTGTGTATACTTGCACATCACCTTTTCGCACAACAAGTTTTTGGCGCCGTTGCCGGGGATTGCATTTAATTTTCATTGTTTAAGTTTTTAGTAAACTTAGTGCCTATTTTACACTGGTGTGTTGTTTCTTGTTGCTGCAGCAGTAAGCGCTACAGCGTATGCCCAGGTCTCAACCACCAGAATTTGAACCATACTCAGAACCAGAGAGAAGGTTCAGGAAGCTAAGACATCTTCACAGGCTCAGACCCACCATGTCAGAACATAGCATAGACCAATTCTGGTAGAGCTACCACTCTACATGGCAGATCTAGCTCTGGTAGAGGAGGAACTGAACCAGGTGGAAGGGGTAGAGGTAGACATCAGCAGCCACCCACTCCAACCTTACATGACCAAGAGGACTGGTATAGACATCAATTCATAAATGAAGGACCTGCTCAAATGGTAAATGACAGAGATAGACCAATGAGGGACTATGCTGTGTTTGATCCACAAACCATGGAGACAAGCATAGCAAGACCTACTCTCAACACAGCTCAGTTTGAATTCAAACCTATGATGTTCCAAATGTTGCAAACAGTGGGACAGTTTGGTGGTGCTCCTCAAGAGGACCCATATTTACACTTAAAGCAATTTTTGGAAGTCTGCAGTAACTTCATCATTCCAGGGGTAAGTGATGATGCATTCAGATTAAAACTTTTTCCTTATTCCTTGAAGGATAGAGCAAAGGCCTGGTTAACTTCTCTTGAGCCTAACTCTATCCATACTTGGAATGAAATGGCTGAGAAATTCTTAGCAAAATACTTTCCCCCAAGTAAGAATGCAAGAATGAGGAATGAGGTTACTGCATTCAGACAAAGAGATGCTGAAACACTGTTTGAGGCATGGGAGAGATGGAAAGAGCTGTTGAGAAAGTGCCCTCATCATGGTATACCTGTGATTATCCAAATGGAGACCTTCTACAATGGACTAGATCCAACAACCAGACAAATGCTAGATGCTTCTTCAGGGGGTGTGTTGTTGAAAACCTCCTATAATGAGGCATGTGAACTGATTGATGACATTGCCACAAATAGCTATCAATGGCCTACAGAAAGGTTAGCTCAGCAAAAGAAGGTAGCTGGTGTGCATGAAGTAAGTGAAGTTTCTGCTTTATCTGCACAGGTTGCCTCTCTTACTAACATGATAAAATCTATGAGCACATCAAACGCTGTAGCGGTTACCGCTGCAGCGGTACATGAACCTACAGTAGCTGTTATTGAGCAAGCCTCTCCAGGGTCAGTAAGCTGTGTATATTGTGGAGGAGAGCATTTGTATGAAGAATGTCCTGGTAATCCTGTCTCTGTGAACTTTGTGGGTTTCAATAAAAACAATAATCCCTATTCAAATACCTATAATCCTGGTTGGAAGAACCACCCCAATTTCAGATGGGGAGCCAACAATGCAACAGCACCTAATTATAGTGCTCCAGCAAATCCACCAGGATTCCCTGCTCAGAATTACCAAAGACAGAATGCCCCTGTGATAGATAATTCATTAGAAGGATTGATGAAAGGTTTCATGAGTGATTGCAAGACAGCCCTGAAAACTCATGAAGCTTCCATTAAAAATCTAGAAGTGCAGATGGGGCAGATGGCTAATGTCCTTTCCCAAAGAATCAGTGGATCATTACCATCCACTACAGAAGCTTCAACTTCAGGTACTACAGGGAAGGAGCATGTAAAAGCTATAACCTTAAGGAGTGGGAGAGATTTGATAGGATCTTCAACTGTTTCAGATGATAAAAAAAACCAAAATTCTGAAAAACAAAAAGAACCTACAACACACGCTATAGCGCCTGAACCTACCGCTACAGCGCCTGTTGTTGAAGAACACCACCACCACCCAAAATTATTCCAACATACCCAGATCCTCCATATCCTCAAAGACTTCGAAAGGCTCATGAAGACAAGCAATTCAACAAATTCATAGAAGTCCTTAAACAATTGCACATTAATGTTCCTTTGGTGGAGGCTCTCCAACAAATGCCTAACTATGCAAAGTTTATGAAGGATGTGCTTACTAAGAGGAGGAGACTAGGGGAGTTTGAAACAGTGGCAATGACTGGGGAATGCAGCATGTTGATGCAAAACAAGCTCCCACCCAAATCAAAGGATCCTGGCAGTTTTACTATACCATGCTCAATTGGAAATTTTACTCTGGCCGTGCCCTATGTGATTTGGGAGCCAGCATAAATCTCATGCCTAAGTCCATATACACTCAGCTAGGAGTGGGAACTGCCAGACCTACCTCACTTACACTGCAGCTTGCTGATAGAACTCTTGCATATCCAGAAGGAATCTTAGAAGATGTTCTAATAAAGGTAGACAAATTTGTATTTCCTGTTGATTTTGTAATCTTAGACTTTGATGCAGATAAAGAGGTACCCATCATATTGGGAAGACCATTCTTGGCCACTGGAAGAACTTTGATAGATGTGCAAAGAGGAGAATTGATCATGAGGGTCAATGACCAAGAAGTCAAGTTCAACATTCTCAATGCTATGAAATTTCCAGATCCCAATATTGAAGAGTGCTCCTTTGTGTCTGTTATTGATAAAGTAGTTCAAGATCACTTCCAGAAAAGCACAGATCATCTGAGGCAATTACTGAACAACAGTAAAGATACATGGTCTGATACAGAAGCTACAGGAGAGGAGGAACAGACAGCCAAAGAAATTGGGCTAAGAAATATGAATCTTTGGAGCAGGAGAATTCAGACATAAGAAAGGATCTCCCCTCCACTGAACAACCACCAACTCTGGAACTTAAAGATTTGCCTTCACACCTCAAATATGCTTATCTAGGTAACAATAGTACTTTGCCTGTTATAATTGCTGCTGACCTTTCTGAAAAGCAGGAACAGGATCTGATTCAGACGCTACAGCGGCATAAAAAGGCAATTGGTTGGCAAATGTCAGACATAAAAGGTATCAGTCCAACCATTTGTATGCACAGAATAGTGTTAGAAGAAGACTCTAAAAATTACATTGAGGGCAGAGGAGGTTGAATCCAATTATGAAAGAGGTGGTGAAGAAGGAAATCATCAAGTGGTTGGATGCAGGTATTGTATACCCTATTTCTGACAGTGCATGGGTTAGTCCTGTGCAGTGTGTGCCAAAGAAGGGAGGGGTAACAGTAATAACAAATGAAATGAATGAGCTGCTTCCAACCAGAAAGATAACAGGCTGGAGAATATGCATGGATTATAGGAGGTTGAATAAGGCAACTAGAAAGGACCATTTTCCATTACCTTTCATTGACCAGATGCTGGACAGGCTAGCAGGTAAAGAATTTTATTGCTTTCTTGATGGTTATTCAGGTATAACCAGATTGCAATATTACCTGAGGACCAGCAGAAAACTACTTTCACTTGTCCTTATGGCACCTTTGCTTTTAGAAGGATGCCATTTGGCCTGTGTAATGCACCTGCCACTTTTCAAAGGTGTATGATGGCAATTTTCTCTGATTACATTGAAAGATCCATGGAAGTCTTCATGGATGATTTCTCTGTGTTTGGAGAAACATTCCATCTATGCTTATCCAATTGGAAGAAATCTTGATTAGATGTGAAGAAACTAACCTTGTGCTGAACTGGGAGAAATGCCATTTTATGGTACAAGAAGGTATAGTTTTGGGGCATAAGGTATCCAAAAAAGGATTGGAAGTGGACAAGGCTAAAATAGAGGTCATTGAGAAGCTATCTCCTCCAACAAACATCAAAGGTATTAGAAGCTTTTTGGGGCATGCTGGATTTATAGGAGATTCATAAAAGATTTTTCAAAAATCTCCAAACCTTTGTGCCAACTGTTACAGCATGATAACCCCTTTATATTTGATGAACATGCATATTAGCCTTTGATAAGTTAAAAAAGCTTTAATAACAGCACCAGTTATTATAGCTCCTGACTGGAGTAAGCCTTTTGAGCTTATGTGTGATGCTAGTGACTTTGCCATTGGAGCTGTCCTTGGGCAAAGGTATGATAAAATTTTTCACTCTATATATTATGCTAGCAAACACTTGTAGAAGCTCAATTGAATTACACAGTCACTGAAAAAGAACTATTAGCTGTAGTCTTTGCATTTGATAAGTTTAGATCATATTTGGTTGGCACCAAGGTAATAGTCTTCACAGACCATTCAGCCATTAAATATTTGATAACAAAAAAAGATGCAAAGCCTAGGCTAATTAGGTGGGTTCTCCTACTCCAAGAGTTTGATTTAGAAATAAGGGACAAAAAGGGAGTGGAGAACCAAGTTGCTGACCATCTTTCTAGATTAGAAAGAGACATTGCAGGTACAGCAGGTGGGGAGATTAAGGAATACTTTCCAGATGAGCAACTGTTGGCAATGACTGATAATCATAACCGCTGTAGCGGTCAATAACAACACTTGACGCTGTAGCGGCTGAACCAGCAACACCTTGGTATGCTGACATAGTAAACTTTCTGGTTAGCAAGGTGGTACCTGCTGAGATGACTTATCAGCAAAGAAGAAGGTTCTTCCACACAATGAAACAATATTATTGGGATGAACCTTTTCTATACAAGAAGTGTCAAGACCAGTTAATGAGGAGATGCCTAGCAGAGGAAGAACAAATTCAAGTGCTACAGCACTGCCATTCTGCACCATGTGGTGGGCATTTTGGTGGGTTAGAACTGCTGCAAAGGTATTGCAATCTGGCTACTTTTGGCCTTCACTTTTCAAAGATGCTCAAGACTTTGTTAAAAAATGTAACAGGTGCCAAAGAACAGGGAATATTTCAAACAAACATGAAATGCCTTTAACAAACATTCTAGAGGTTGAACTCTTTGATGTTTGGGGAATGGATTTCATGGGACCTTTTCCCCCTTCTCATGGAAACCTATACATTTTAGTAGCAGTAGACTATGTTTCAAAATGGGTGGAAGCTGTTGCTTTACCCAACAATGATGCAAGGTCTGTGAGCAAATTTTTATTGAAAAACATTTTCACTCGTTTTGGAACTCCTAGAGCCATCATAAGTGATGAGGGATCTCATTTTTGTAATAAACTAATTGAGACCCTATTGGCTAAATATGGAGTCAAACATAAAATAGCAACTGCTTATCATCCACAGACTAGTGGTCAAACTGAATTGTCAAATAGAGAAATAAAAAGAATGTTGGAAAAAATGGTAGGGCCTTCAAGGAAAGAATGGTCAATACATCTAGATGATGCTTTATGGGCCTACAGAACAGCTTATAAAACACCTTTGGGGATGTCCCCCTATAGGTTGGTTTATGGGAAGTCCTGTCACCTACCAATTGAACTTCAACACAAGGCCCATTGGGCTCTAAAAAAACTCAATTTTGACTACAAGAAAGCAGGAGATGCTAGATTGCTGCAATTGAATGAATTGGAAGAACTTAGGCATTTTGCCTATGAGAATGCAGCAATCTATAAAGAGAAACCAAGGTGTGGCATGATCAAAAACTGATAAAAAGAGATCTCACAGAAGGAGGACAGGTATTGCTTTACAACTCCAGGTTAAGGTTGTTTCCTGGAAAGTTAAAATCCAGGTGGTCAGGCCCTTTTCAATTAATGAAAATATATAGCCATGGGGCTGTGGACCTCTATGATGTGACCACCAATACCACCTTCAAAGTGAATGGCCAAAGGGTTAAACAATATTTTGGTGAAAATGTGGTAAGGGACAAAACCACAATTGAGCTTAAAGATCTCTAATTTGAAAGAGAAAGTCTGGCTGCAGACTTTAAAAGCAAGCGCTCTTGGGAGGCACCCCAAGAATTCTAACAAAATTGTTATGTTTATTTTCTATGCAGGAAATTAGGATAAGCGCTGTAGCGGTTGCTTAGAACAACGACGCTGTAGCGTTTGTCTTAAATCAGGACTGGGTGAGGTCAAACAAAAAAATAAAAAGATCCTGCTCAGGATGAGCTGGCACTGTACCCCCATCCCTAGCCTGACAAGCACGTGCACCTACTCACCTGCCATTGTCAAATCAACAGTTTCATCTTCTCTCTCCCACTTCACTCACAAAACCGTAACTTTAATATCCACAACTCCCCACGCCACCATTTTCTTTTCTCTTTCTCTTTCCTTATCGCAGAAACTGCTCGCAACCGTTACACTCACCACTCATAAACTTCCACTCCTTCTTCTTCCTTCGTCCCAACACACACCAACACTTCCCAAAGCGCCCAGAAACAAATACGCAAAACTCTTAACCAACCATGACCAAAAAGCAAGCCGCACTCAAACGATCTGGTAAGGGAGCTACTAAGAAACCAGAACCCTCAAATCCTACGAAAAACACCATGCCTAAGGCAACAAGATCCTCAAAGGTTCTGGAAGATGGATTTCATAGCTGAAAGAGGATTCAAGACAGAAAATGCTCCTGATGCGTTTTCAACCGCTGTCACATCGCTGGGATGGGAGAGCTTCATCAAGCATCGCAAAGATTACATGACATCTTTGGTACGAGAGTTCTATTCTGGCATTGAAGAACCTAAGGAGGAAAGCCTCAAACCCATTCACTAGTAAGAGGAGAAACTGTAAACTTCAACTCCAGAACAATCAATGATATCTTCCATTTAGGTTATCATGGAAAAGCGCTGGAAACTAAAGTTCTGAACTGGGGAGATGAGGAAATGGAAGCTGTTCGAAGAAGGATTTGTGTGGAAGGATCAACTTGGGAAAATTTGGAGCTGAATACAAAATTAAAAAAGCCTATCTCTGTGAAGAAGCAAATCTGTGGTGTAGTTTTATCAAACACTCCCTGCTGCCAACATCTCACACAACATTTGTGGAGAAAGAAAGACTCATTGTCATTGATGCTATAATGGCAGGAGAAAAGATAGACGTGGGCAGATTGATAGCCAGAGAGATAGAGAAATGCAGAGTTAAAAAGGGAGGTAACTTATATTTTCCTTGTTTAATTTCTGAGTTATGTCTGGAGGCTGATGTAGAAGTAGAAATGAAAGAAGAAAGAAGATCCCCTCTTGGGGCATTTCCTTGCATTTTCAAAGTTAAGCAGAAACCTGCCGCTACAGCGTCTTCTGACTCTCAAGCGCTACAGCGCTTAGAGCTGAAGCAGCAGGTCCTCTGCAAATTTGTGAAAGAAAAATTTGACTGGGAAAAAGCATTGTATGCTCAAATATCCAAAGGAAAAACATCAATTCCCCCTCCTCAATTCCCTGATTGGCTGCTGGAAGAAGAGCCAATTAAAAAGCAAGAGAAAAAGGGAGTTAAGGCAGAAAAGAAAAAGGTTGAGGCTAGTCCATCAAAGAAAGCAAAGAAAACAAAGCCTAGCCCAGCCAAGAAAGTGCAAAAAGCTGTAGTAGAGGAGGAAAGCATGGATTCTGATGACATTGAGAACATTAGTGAGGAAGATGAAGAAGAAACAATTGCAGTTATGAAAGAATGGAAAAGCAAGATGATGAAGAATCATCAGGAGAGGAAAGTGAGTCTGAAGAAGAAACTGAGAGTGAGGAGGAGGAGCAAGCTGAAGAAATACAATGTGATCCAACCCCAAGCCCAAAGAAACCAAAAACCACACCTTCCAAACCAACCCCCACTGCCAAAACAACCAATCCACCATCAACCCCTACCACCATCCCTGAACATACCAAACCAACACCTAAGAAAACACCTGCCAAGCAAGTAACACCAAAGAAGCCTGAACCAAAACAACACCAGCACAAAAGAAAAACCCACTGAGCAGCTAAAAAATTTACCAGTCATACTAAAGCCTAGAAGAGCCACAGGTGTCAAACTGGCTGAGTACCCAGAAGAAGGTATTCAGCCAGTAGGTGCTGCAGCAACTATGTCTGCAGTACCTAGTGACCCATTGCCTGAGGTGCATCTCACAGAAGAGGAATCTGAAAAAGAGGCTGCTGAGGAGCTGGTAAATATGCAGGATGAAAAGAGTCAGTGCTGGAAGAGCAGGTGGAAGAAGAGGAGCAAGAGCAAACAGAAGAGGAAGAAGCAGAGCAGGAGTCAGACGCTGCAGCAGCAGCAGTTCAAATGTAAGCGCTACAGCGCCACCAACCGCTGTAGCGGCTGAAAGCCCTGCTCCACCTCAGCCAAAGAAGAAGAAGGCAGAAAAAGGAGCCCCAGCACCTTCAAGAGCCAGTAAGAGGCTCAAGAAGGCCTAATAAGGCAAGAATTGTTGGCTTCTTATGCCGTTATGTATTTGTACTTTTTTTTTATTTTGTTGTTGTTCTAAGGCCTCTCCCTTTCTTGTCAAGCAAGCAGTGAGGACACTGCTGATTTTAATTTCTGGGGGAGGACCTTATGGTTAACAGTGTTTTTAAATTAAGTACAATGATGTTTTTAAATATTTAGTATAATTATGCCATGTTTTGCATGTGTTGCATGTTTTTGAATTTTTGTATGCTTGAATGGGAAGTATGATTAGCTGCATGTTTTAAATTTCTTAGTAAGCAAAAGCTGATTCATATAGCCAAATATAAATAAGAATTTTTGAGTAAGGCAGCATTGTGTAAACAATGAAATGATGTTTTGCTGCTTTTACACAAAATCCAAGCTTAGTAAAGAACCTAGTTAGCTAGGAGTAATCTAAGGATGAAGTTAAGTTTTGGATAACCAAGGGTTAGTCAAGTTTTCATTAAAAATTGAGAGTGTTTTAAAAGCTAAGTTTGGGGGTGCATCGGTTATGTTAAGGCTAGGATCAAAAGATGATAAATTGGTCTTTGCAAAATGAAAAATAAAAATGAATGTGGTCTTGAAAAAAGTTGCAAAATATCTTAAATAAATTGCTGAGCTGTTCCAAAAAGCATAAAAAGAAAATGCAAATAAGGAGCTCAGTAATGAAGATAGCATCTAGTTTTAATCATAAAATCTAGCGCTACAGCGTCTACGGACTTTGAAGCGCTACAGCGTTTGATCACTAGACCAAAAGTTTATGCACTGGCCAATAATCTGAAAAATGCCTAATTAAAGCCCTTTGCTGTGCTTTGAAGCCCCTCAATCTTGTGTGAAATTGTTATTCCACTCTTCTTTTTGAAAACATTCTTTGCCTAACCCAAAAGAAATCCATTCTTCTCAAACCTTAGAGAGATTCTGAAATTAACTAGGGACTAAGTTGAGCTTTGATATCACACACTCACAACTGAGCAGTAATGATTCTATTTGAATTGTGGACACTATGGTGTGTGAAAATGATAAGATTTAGCTTTTGAATAAATCCTGTTTAATTTAAAAGCTGCAGCTAGTTATATAAAACTTTATCTTGTTCAAGTGTCATTACTTGGGGACAAGCAATGGTTTAAGTTTGGGGGTGTGATAACCTTATTTTATATAGGTTATTTATGCTCCTAATACTTAAGTTATGCTTATTTCTCAAGTAATTTAGTACTTAAATATGTGAATATATGATACTAGGATAAATATAGGTTATAAGTCAATTCCTTAAAACTTGGGCATAGTTAATGCTTTGTGAATATTTTGATGTTTTGCTTTAGCGCTGCAGCGTGTGCTATCAAGGAAACGCTATAGCGTTATATGACGGCTGACCATTGAGATATTTGTGTGGCCACTTGAGGACATGATGAGTCACCACCCTTATCTCTTCCTTTCAGCTGGAATTGTTGACTTTCAAGTGGATGCTAAATTACACTTGGCGCCTCCTAAATGGAACCCATGTGATAGTTGTTGTATTCCATCATTACCACTTTTTGTAAAGTGCTTTAAGGATAATATCTAAGTCTAATAATATCATGTAATATTATTATACTATTAAGACTTAGATATTATTTAGATTAATTAAGATTACTTCACCAAGAGGTAACTCGTAGAGACAAGTGTGGTAACTTGGAAAAAGGACTACATACATACGTAGTAGCATCTCTCCATATCACACCTTAAGCTTTTATTTTTAGATAGTTTTCAAGTCTTCATTCAAGGTTTTGCTCACGCCTCAACTTCATCTCTTGTATGCTACTTGGGATCATTGGAGTGCATCTTTTGCAACCATTCTTCTCTTGTCTTCATACGGTAATACATACTCTCAAGTTGTATTATGTTGATGGAACTTGTGATGAGCTAACTTTGTTGTAGTTGGATTGTTCTTGGTATGTAATGAACCTTGAGTAACTTTTGTATAATATTATGATGTTTGTGTTTTATTCCTTGTGTCATAATACTTTCAATCTTGGTTTGGGAATGATCAACTAAAACAAGGTAACTTTGTGGGTACAGACATGGTTCACAAAGAGAACTCAAGGAATGATATGAATGAAAACCCTTTAAAGACATTTAAAGGAAGCACTACTTAACTCTAGACATAGGGGAGTAGTAGTTCATAAGGCAAATGTTGTAAGAGCTTAATATACAGGGGTAAAACTTATTTAGAGCCTAGACATAGGAGTCTTGTAACATAGCCCTGACGAAAGTGACTGAAAGGCACGCCACCAAGGCGCTACAGCGTCTAAGGATTCTGAAGCGCTACAGCGCTTAACGCTACAGCGTCTAATATTATCTAACATTACTCTTGGGGACTTACATGCTATTGAGCTATCCAACTCACTTTTAATTACTGCAAATTTAATCCTGTTTTATCACAACTTATAATGTTTACAACTCTTCACTTTCACTTGTTACTTAATTCTTTTCACTAAGATTCTAATCACTTAAACTTCTTAGATTAATTCCAATCCCTGTGGGAACGAACTTTACTTATCAATATATTACTTGTTGCGATTGTGTATACTTGCACATCACCTTTTCGCACAACAACGCAAACGACGCTAAAAATATCAGGAGGAAAGCTTCTGCCCATTCAGTAATTGATGGAACGTTGTACAAAAGAAGTCTCTCTTCACCGTTGTTAAAATGCATCGAGGGAGAGGAAGCAGCTTATGTCTTAGCAGAAATTCATGAGGGATTCTGCGGTCAACATCTTGGAGCTCGTACTTTGACTCAGAAGGATCTCCGCGCCCGGATATTACTGGCCGACCATGGCAGTTGATGCAGTGCTTATGTAAAAAGATGCAAAAAATGTCAAATTTACGCCAACATCCACATAGCTCCTCCAACCGATCTAACAAGCCTGTCCTCCACATGGCCATTTGCATGGTGGGGGATAGACCTTCTGGGGCCATTCTCGACAGCTCCGGGCCAGATCAAATACTTAATCATCGCAGTCGACTATTTCAGCAAATGGATAGAAGCAGAACCTCTGGCTACCATCACTGCAAGAAACTGCATTCAAGTTTTTCAAAAAAAGCATTATGAGCAGGTTCGGAATCCCCGAGGTAGTGATAACAGACAATGGAACTCAATTTACTGACGCTGGTTTCAGAAAGCTGATGTCCGACCTAAAAATCAAGCACCGCTTCACTTTGGTCGAACACCCTCAAACCAACGGGCAAGTAGAAGCAGCGAACAAAGTAATACTAAACGTCCTGAGGCGACGTCTGGAAGACGCCAAAGGGAACTGGGTAGATGAGCTACCTTATGTCCTCTGGGGATATAGGACCACCCCTCAAAGCTCCACAGGAGAGACGTCGTTCCGGCTCTCATACGGCAGCGAGGCGGTCATTCCCATCGAGATTGGCGAATTCAGCTGGAGAACGGCAAACCCCAAGTCTCGAAACGATAATAGCCAAGCCTTAAGAGAGGAGCTTGATCTCATCGACGAAATCCGGGGTCGAGTCTCACTCCGAGAAGCAATCGTCAAACAAGGTGTAACAACGAGGTACAATGCTAAAGTCGTTCCCAGCCATTTCAAGCTGGGCGATCTCGTACTCCGAAGAGCTGATGTTGGTCTAAAAAACGCTTCCCAAGGAAAGCTCGCGCCAAATTGGGAAGGACCTTACCGTGTTACATCTAAAACCGGTAAGGGAGCTTTCCAATTGGAGACCCTCCAAGGAAAAAAGATTGAAAGAACTTGGAACGCAACGAAACTGAAGAGTTATTACATTTAAAAACCCCCAAATCAAAGGGCGGAAATTGTATCAATCTCTCTAGAAAGACACCATATAAAGGTGCGCCGATCTTTGTAAACCAAGTTACTCATTTAAATGAAAAACGGTAACCTTACCGACGTTCCACACATTCTTGATTTCATCAAACAGAAATGTAGGAACCAAATTTCCTTCTTCGGAAGAGACTGGGACCGATCTTCAGATCTCCCCAAGCGACCAAGCATGGTCGCAGTTCTTTGCGACTAGGTAAATCTGAGCCGAGTCTTGGTAAACTATCTCAAAGGGATATAGGTCTTCAAGGATCAAAACGTCCTGTCTAGACGAGATTGAAGTTCGGCAACCCGGGCTTCGGAATCGGTGCTAGTTTCCACCCTCCCTTCCGAGGCCCTCTTCAAATCATCCTCCAGCTCGACAATACGATCTTCCAAACTCCTCAACTGTCTTTTTAAATCGGCTTCTGACTCCTCTAGGGCTTTCACCTGATCTTCAAGCTCCTTCACGCGAGCTTCGGCAGTCTCGGCTCGACGCAGGGCAGATTCCTTCAACGCCGTAAGAACCTCTTGGCCTTCCTTCAAAGTCCGAAGCTCGGACTTGACACGGGCCAGCTCATTGGTCCTCAAAGACATGTCCTCCAAAAGTTTGACACGTTTTACCTTCTCGGCCTCCAACAGATCTACAGACATAACAAGAAAGATATCAAAACTAAGAGGAACATCTAAAACGAATCAACAAAACCGTCGAAATTAACAAAAAGCCTACCTTTAGCTCGCTTCTCATACTTCTGTTTTTCGATCTTATGAACCTCGGCCAGATTCACAAAGATTTGGGCCGATGCTGCGATGGGATCTGTTGAACCAAGGACAAACGCTCTTTGTTTTGTATGATAACAAATTACATCTCGTCTACTAATGGTTGCAGTTGAATGAAAGTACAGGGACAAAATCAAAGAACATGGATTAAATCAAAGAGCAGGGACTAAAGTGCAATGGCTTGCAGAAGAAGCAACAATGAAGTTAAAGACCTAATTGTTTATCTGCTTTTGATAGGACTCGAATGTAATATCCTATCCCTTCAGCTTTATGACATTTAGTAGAAGATAGATGATGTTTTTAAAAATGTTTTAAAAAATAAAACTGTTGTGTTAAAAGCTTAAAAAATACTTTATACAAACACATGCATGCATAGGAAAAATACGTAACATGAGAAAATGTTTTAAAGCAAAATAGTCGATTGTATGCTTCCTTCACAGAGCACATAATCGATTTTTAGCCTATGGAATTTTAAAGGAATATGTGTTGGAAAGAAATCAATCGATTAAAGGCTTTGTGTATTTAGAAAAGAGAATTGATTACTCTCCTATTTTAGAAAACCACATAATCGATTCTTGGCTTCCTTTTGAAAGAAATATAATCGATTACATGCTTCCTTGAAGCACATAATCGATTGTCTCAGGAAGATAATCGATTACATGCTTAGCTATTTCAGAGCACATAATCGATTATGCATTTCCTTGTTTTAAGCACATAATCGATTGTCACTTGTTTCCTTTTTATGAAATGAATCGATTATGTCATTGCTCACCACAGAGCACATAATCGATTATGGTGTTTGTGTTTTTAGTCCAACGGTCAATTTTTTACATTTTCTATAAATAGGGACGTTGGGTCTCAAATGAGAGACACACCACTACTATTCACTATCTCATAAATTTTCAAATCACTAGAAAAGAAAAAAAAGAGCTTTCATTGTCAAATCTTTTGTTAAAGTTCTTCATTTCAAAACCAATCATCTCTCTCTACTATATTGTTATTCTGCTGGAGTGATTGGTTCATAGTTTCTATATTGTATTGATCTGTATTCGTGGTGGCTTAGAAATCCTGGGACGTGTTATTGGGTCTCTCAATCTGGGAGATTGAGTTGGTTTGAAATCCTAGGAGGTGATCTTGGGTCGTTCAATCGGGGAGATTGAAGTGGTTATTGTGAAATCCTGGGAAGCATTCTTGGGTCGTTCAATCGGTGAGATTGAAGCAGTGTTGAAATCCTTAGCGGGGAGCTCGGGTTCTCAATTTGGGGAAATTGGGATTTGCTATTTTGAAGTTGCCTGTATGTAAAACATTCTTCATATAGTGGCTGTCAGCAAGTCCAAAGGTTGCAAAGGCTGAAGCAGGGGACGTAGGGCTTTTATCCCGAACCTCGTAAAAATCCTGGTGTATCTCTATCCCTCTCTCTTTACTTTCTTTACAGTTTATATTTGTCCATTATTATCATTGCGCTGCATATCTGTCTATCCTGAATTCTGATAATAGCATAATATTACGCTGTGTCTGATCTGTCTGCTTAGGTGCATCATATTAGGTGCATCATACAGTTTAAATCTCAGTTTCCGCATTTGATTTAAACGAACACTGTTAATGCTTTAAATCTTAGTTTCCGCATCTGTTTTAAACAAGCATTGTAAAATTTTTGAAAACCGAAAAGAATTCAAGTTTTGCACATAACCTTATTCACCCCCCCCCCTCTAAGGTTATCCTATAGTCCAACAGGATCCTCCCGCCATTGATCAAAATTTTGCTCTAGGAACTTCTCATCCAAAGGAACGGCCTTAAATTTACGCTTGGATCTCTTCGAAGCTTTGGCCTTCTTAACCGATCTCAACTCGTCCTCGGTAACTCGTCCCCTTTTTACAGAAGTCCCGGCTCCAACACCTTTCCCAACAGGAGGCGAAGAATCAGACAAAATCTTGACCCCTTTATCTCGATCTGCCCTGGCACTGGCCAGGTCTTTCTGGGTAACGGTGGTAATTGGTTCGGCAGGGATGGCAGCCTCGACAACGGGCTGAGGTAGCGTAGATGTTTGTAAAGGAACCTCTTCCTCTCCAGCATCGACTGATTGCATCGCCAACTTCTTCAGAAAAGCAGGCTTCTTCGGTGCCATCGTATCTGAAAAATGAGAAAAAACGAGTTATATCACTTACAGAAAATTCAAATACACAAAAGTCCGCTCCAGAAAGACGATCTACCTAAAACCCTTTGCACTTGCACCCACTTCCCGGCCTGGACTAAACGATCCGTAGGGATACCTCGATATTTGTGGTTTGAATACGGAACCCTTTGGGAAATCAAAATCAAAATCTTTTTGGTGAGGAGATCTTCAGCACTCAATCGATCCTCGCCGACGGAGTAGGAATGTGTAGACCGGTTAAAATGATCGTGACTCCAACCAATAGGGAACTTGGTGGACTCCAAAGTCCGACCATCAGCTCCAAACTTGCCTACACTGTCGACGGCCTTGCCATTTACCGGTTCGACCCAGTAAAAGAATTGCTTCCAACTTCCCCTCAGCGAGTCCGCATAAGCTCTGAAGATTTTCGCACCTCGTCTCGAGCGAAAACTGACATGCTCGCGATCGGACTTAGCCTCCCCACTATTCCGATTAAGATCGAACAAATGGAAGAAGAGTTGAGGCGACACCAGTCTCTCCAGATGAATACACATCAGCTCGAAGGCTCGGAGAAAAGCCCATGCATTTTGATGTAGCTGGGAAGGTGCTACATCCAACTCCGCCAGAACGGTCTATTGAAGAAAGGTAAAGGGAGGCCTGATATTCATATCGTTGATCGTCACGTGGTACATGGTAAATTTAAGCTCTCCCGCCCAAGAAGCCACGTGCTCTCCATCTTTCATACCTACAATCCTCCAAATATTTCCAGACCGCCCAGCGATCTTTTGAGCTACCGGCCCTAGATTATGGCCAGACCGGAACAATAATTCGATTTCCAAAACCTTTGTGAAAACCCAATCATAAGGGCGAGCCTCTCGCACCGGTACATCACGTATTCTGTAACACCCAAAATAATTTAATTAATTATTTGATTAAATTATTTAAGTGTTGCATTATTATTGTTATATTAATTTATTAATGTGTTATTTTTTTATTTAAATTGAAGGGAGTGGTGATGGTAATTCCGGAGTGTTAGGATTGGCCCAAGCCCAAGCCCATTGACTTAGGCCTAGGCGAATTTAGCAAGGGTTTGAGACAAGTGTCTCATTGTGCAAAAAGAAAGAAAAGAATTCGAAGGCAAGAGATAAGAGAGAAGAAAAGGAGTGCGACGGCTCAAGGAGAGAAGAGAGAGGGTTTTGCGCAAGCTTGAGGAAGAAGAAGGCTAGGGCTAAGGAAGGGATTCGCGTGGAGCCTAAGGAAGGAGGAGAGCTTGGATCATTGGTGGTGTTGGCGAATCCCTAGGGGTCTTACGAGTTCTTCAACTTCCAAAGGTTAGGGGGCTCTCCTTTTCATCCTTAATAACCTATTTGATTAGCAATTATAGGAATTAGGTGCTAGGGATGATTTGTGAATTGCATTGTTATGTTGTTCCTTGCTAATTGCGAATATTGAGTTTAATGGATTGATTCCATGTTGATTAGCATTAAGGTGTATATGAAATTGAGTTCGCATGATAGGTGTTTGTTATAATGGTGTTTACTGTGATTTTTAGTAAACACCGCTAGTTTCACTACACGTGTTACTTACGAGATCAACTAGGAATCTCAGGCCATTTGTGATCAAATTTTACTAAGAAATACGATAAAGTGCAAGAATTTGTAAATGCGGGAAGAGGAATCAAATGCAGTAAATTGCAGTAATTGTAAATGAAGAAGATGACAAAGTGCAGAAATCTAAAAGAAATGAAAACAATTATATAAAGAAATGGTACGCAGAATCATACATGAATTCCTGTTAACTCTGTTTTCTCTGTTTGCGGAAGTAGAGTGTTTTAGGAAATGTGTGTAATGAAATTTGCGAACCTTTTTTCTCTCTACAGAACCCCTATTTATAATACAAATAAGACTATAACCGCTCGGCGGTTTTCTAAAACAAGATAAGGCAGAGTAACTGCTATTTCGACGTGCTTCTACTTCGATTGTCTAACTGCTCTTTCTTTTCGACCAAGGAATCAATGTCCCTTTTGACAGATCTCCATAGCTTTGCTTGTTTCGCTGTTTATAATCTTCTCTCTGTCGAAGTGTGGCCTCTTTTTCCAAATTCGCTAAGTTATGCATTAGGCTGCTTTCCCTTGGTTACTACCTCTTGAAGTCGAAATTATATCTTGGTGTCGAAGACCTGTTTTCTTTCTGAAATTATTAAGTCAAAACCTTTTGACTGCATTTAATATTAGCCTGTCGAAAATGCAGGCTAACAAATGGAACAATAGGATTGAGAATGAGAACATGAGGAATTGTTGAGTGTTATTGTGATTGCATGATTAACTTGGAGTGAAATTGGGTGATTGAAGTGTGTGTAATAGGTATTGTGGTGTGATGTTGATTGGTGTGTGCATAGGTATGGCGTAGAGCATGTGTGTGTGCTAGGCATGGGCGCCAAAAGTGGCTGCCAATGTGTGAGTTATGGTGTGGTGTGTGTGTTGTATTTTGGTGTAGGGTTGTTGGGGCGCCTAATGGCTGTCCCATGGCGCCTAGTGGCGCCGGTGTTGTTGTTTGGTGTGTCATGGTGAGGGGCGCCAAAATGTGGTTGCCCCATGGTGTGTTGTGGTGTTTCGGTGTGAGGGCGCCAAAATTGGCAAGCCCCTTGTGTGTGTGTGTGTTGCTTGGTGTTTCTTGTGCAAGGGCGCCAAATTGGCATGCCCATGTTGCATTTCGTTTTCGGTGTGTTGCTGGGCGCTGGGCGCCATGGGCGCTGTGTTTTGTGTTACGTGCGTGTGTTGCTGGGCGCCAAGGGCGCTGTGTGTGTTGCGTGCGTGTGTTGCTGGGCGCCAGGCGCCAAGGGCGCTGTGTTGCGTGCGTGTGTGTGTGTGTTGTTGCTGGGCGCCAGTTTTGGCTGCCCTGCGTGCTAGTTCTTGTAACCAGTTGGTGAGACCAAATAAAATTTATTGGTGAGCTGAATAAATATTGGTGATGTGATATAAAATTTATTGGTGAGTTGATATAAAATTTATTGGTGAGCTGAATAAAAATTGGTGAGCTGAAATATTATTGGTGAGCATGTTTATGCAAAATTATGGTGATTTTGGTGTGTGTGACTGCATTGTACATGGCGTCGCATAGGCATATGCATTGTCAGGTGAGCAGAAGGCTTCGGCCTTATTATAAATTGTTGGTGAGCAGAAGGCTTAGGCCTTATCTGGTGAGTGCCCTCAAGGCAAGATATTGGTGTTGATGGATCCACATGCATAGGCCCTAGGAGTTGGGTTGCATTGCATGCATTACATATATTTTCGGTGTTGTCTGTTGATTGACATAAGATAACGGTGTGCCATTATTACTGTGTATTGGTGTTGTTAGTTGCCTGATCTATATGTTATTACTTATGAAATGAGACTCACCCTACTGTTTTTATGTTGCTTCTCATGTCGGCAACGTGCAGGTGATAGCGAGTGAAGGTTACCTAGTACCTTATTTCTAGTTGGTTGAGTCAGCTCTGATACGTAGCACCGGGGGGCGTTTTAGTTTACTCATTTTATTTATTGGATGTCTTTAGACTGTTTATTGGTGATGTAATTGAATACCTTGAGATTCGATGTTATTCCGCTGCGATGGTTTTTATACTGTGTTGATGTAAACTAAACAGGATGTTTATGCTGGCCGTGGTGCTATGTATCCCGTACTTGTGTCTTTATGAATTATTTTGGAGTTATTATACGTTGTTGTTTTTCAAATGTGGCACCCTCTTGCGGTTGCACTGAAAGTTATTGGAAACTCTGATTTTAAACTAATTAAATAGTAGTTATTAGAAGGGGGTGTTACATATTCCAGGACCGGTGCTGGAATAACCGTCGACTGAAGCATCAGAAGCTCGACCCGAACTTGGCTGGTTTGTGCCGCGACGCTCTTGAAGTTCATCTGCGTCGTCCTGATCAGAGTCATCTTCGGGCGATGAGCTCGTCCCAAAATCGGAATCAGAACTCTCTGATTCAAGAGTATTCGAACTCCCCTGTCTTCCCCCCGATCGAACCTCTTCGTCAGATTCCGAGGAGAGAGCCACCACATCAATCCTACAATCTTCCTCCATAGCTTCCGCAACATCTGCGTCGGACTCGTTGACACCGTCAACAGGAGAAGAACTTCCGACATCAAGATCGTCCTCCGCTTGCTCACTCGTCAGAGCGGAGGACGGATGATCTTGCTCATCGGGAGCAGCAACCACTATCCGATTCTCCCGATATTCAGGAACGTCACCACCGGAGGCCATGAGTTTTACAAACTCGTTTCGATATTCAGTTATATCGATCCCTACTGGTTTGTTTGGTCCTCGCCAGATCAAATCTACAGAAATGGGGGACGGAATGTTAGGATTAAACGTCGCAAATGGGTTCGCGAGCAAGTCGGAGCTCGACCTGACGACCCCCATTCTGAGCGAATAAATAAAGAGCTTGGGGGAATCCAAAACGCAAAACAAGTAAAAGACAATTAAAAACTAACCTCGAAATAAAGCAGAAGAGATGACTGGATCCAAAAGAAATTTTTGCTTGTCGGTCTAATGTTGTGCTCCGCTTGAAATGCTTTAAACTATCGCCGAATCCACTTTACTCGAAGAAAAGCTCGACAACTCAAGACCGGTAATCAGAGCAGAGAGAGTTGAGTAGCAACAAAAATGGAAGAAAGTGACTTCCTATTTATAGTGGGGCGAATATCATGGGCTGGGCCTGGATGTGGAATCAACACGTCCAATCAAAATCCAAGATTCACGCGCTAAAGACAAAATGTCACCATCATTAGCCGCCATCGTAATACCCTTTGTGTCAGAAAGCATTTAATGCCTGACACTGAATACAAGGCATTAATTCCTCTACTCAAAGAAAAATAGCCGCATTTTCTTTTCCTCAAAGAAAAGCTCGGTACGTCTCATGATCGGCCAAAAATCGGGCTCGGTACGTCTCATGATCGACTTAACAATCAAAGATCGAACATCACTGATCAAGGACGACATCCACCAACTTGTTAAGGTCAGATGAACGGCACAGAACATTATCAAGTCAAGATCACCCCTCAGGCGACTAGACTTTGGGGGCCACTGTTATAGTAATAATATAACTAATATTTGCACCCCCTGCAAGGCCCATTAACCAAGCAGCCCATATCAGAAAATCCAACCCAATCAATTAACGGTTCAGATACCTCAGCAAGATCTGATGGTTCAGGATCATCAAAGCAAGCTTCACTCAAGCTCTATAAATACCACATTCAATGATCATTAAATGCATGCAATTTCTCTAACCAACATTAAAACATTAAAATACTGACTTGAGCGTCGGAGTATTCTTGCAGGTACAACACCGTCATCTCAAGGTCGAACACCGCTGATCAGTGACGACATCTACCAACTACTTCGGACAACTCATTAATGTCGGAAGTACGGTACAAAACAGTTTTTTATCGGAAAAATAATTCAGCTTGAGAAGGAATTAGAAGAGCGGACCCAACGTATTGTGAGGTCTAAATCAAAGTTTAAAGTGATGAGATTTTCTGGTGTAAGAGGGGGACTAACTTAAAATTACAAATCATATAAGAATAAATTACAAGTATTTTTTTGAAAATAAATTTAAAATATATAAAATACTCATATATATATATATATATATATATAAGAAACAATATTTTATATAAAATAAATCATGACTTATTTGTTAGAGCAAGTGTACTCTATCGCAGAAGTAGTATAAAAAATATCGTCTCCACAGGGATTAATTAATAAGTACCAAACTAATCAAAATTTGTTATTATTTAGACGATCAAATGTTTGAAAGTTGTAACGGAAACAAATAAAACAATAAATAACCAGAATTAAAATGAAAGGTTGAATCAATGGAGAGAGGCATAGGGTCACGATTTCACTTGCAAGCAGTGTTTTAAAAACCGGCTCGGCCAGACCGGTCGGATCGGTCGATCCGGGAACCGGGGGGGTAACCGAGCCGGTCAAGATTTTGGATCGGCCATGCAGCATACCGGTGGGAACCGGTGTGACTCGGCCGGTTTTTGGAAAAACCGGTGACCCGGTGACCCGGCTCGAATCGGACCGGGTTGTGCATTTTGCTTTTTTTTTTATCAAATCTTTGAACTGTAATTGGGAGGGGCCGCGCGAACGCAGGCCCCCACTAGTGATTGCACTGACTATTTGTAAACTACTTAAAACAAAAGAGACTCCAAACCCTCAACAAAATGCCATTAGTGGGGTTTGAACCCCTGACCTGTTGAAAGCAAATGCTGAGCGCTACCATGAGGCTACCAATCTTATTGAGTATATTATTTATTTCAAATATATAAAATTGGTACCTCTTTTCCTAAAAGTCAAGTACGCTCATTCTCATGGCATTAGGTTGTAATATTAATATTATGTTTCAACAAACTTATTTAATATTAAGTATTTTTTAAAGATTTATTTAATATTAAGTTGTTAACTTATGAAATTTGTTCTAAATATTTATTGAAGCATGATATGAACTTTTAAAATTTATTTAATATATACCAAGCAAATAAAAATAAAATAGGCATGGTGTGTAATTTTAGCAAATTAAGTTTTACAAGTATGAAATATATAGGTCCTGAAAATTTGGGAATTTTTTATATTTTAGTAGACATAAAATAAACATAGTTATTAATTTTACAGGGACGAAATTTATATTATATACTATATAGGTATCGAAAATTCTCGAAATAGAGACCGGGTCCGAGTCATCCGGTTCCGGTTTTGGTCATGCGGTTCAACTGTCGACCCCTCGGTTCGACCCTTGACCCAGTGACCCGGTACCTTCACCGAGTCGGTCACCGGTCCGAATTTTAAAACATTGCTTGCAAGCTTCGATTCCCTTATGTCTAATTCTACCTGAATTCCTTTATTTTATTCATTTGTCAATCCCTTTACTAAAGCTATTAATCCGTTTGGTTATTAGCGATTAATATTCTTTTTCCTAAATTAATCCCTGTTTGGTCATGCGAGAACTTAAATTCAAGAAAATCATAGAGAGCAAAAAAGTTGAATGATTGGAAGACTAAATTAAAGTTTGGTCATGCATTAATTATAGTCTCAATTATCCTATAGGTCCACCAACTAATTCCAGTACGATCACTGATCAACTAATTGATTATGAACATGCAAAGGGTTGTCAATCCTAATTATGTGATAAGAGCAATAGGATAATATTAATTGAAATAAAAATTAGGAATTCAAAGTATGAATTAAAACATAAAAAGGTTTCTAATCAAGCAAGATCCACCTAAGACCCTATAAGAGGATTTAGCTATCCATAGTATTTAAGAACAATGAAATAAAATTAGGAGTCATAAATTACAGAGATAAAAATAACCCGAAATAGAGGAATTTCTGATCTTGAGAATTTAGTCTCCTTTTTTTACTCTAGAGCTCTCTCACGGTGTCAAAAACAGGTACCCAAAACTTCACTCTCGTGTCTGAGAAATACTCAAATTCCTTGAATTCGTCACCTCGGTTTCCGTGCGCTCCTCCCTATAATATTATCTACGTTAGCATTTTATATCAGTCGCATTACTGAGGAGTTTGTGGTATTGTTTTAACTACAAATATTTTAGTTTCTTAAACATTAATGATCTGTTATATATGTGGTGGTGTTTGTTCTTTGTAACAGATTAAGAGAGAAGCTGCCAAGAATATTCAAAAAACTAATAAATACAACCACACAATGGGGCCAGGCGGTTATAAAAAGTTGAAGAAGAGTTTGAAAGAAGATCAAATGAAAAAAATTCAGGAGGAGTCTGGTGATCCTTCTTTGGATGTGGAGCCTACATCTCCAGAGCGTCATGAGCTGTGGAAGGCTGGCCGCAAAAACAAATCTGGATCTTATGTATCGGAGGAGTCAGCATCAGTTGGATCTAAGATTGTAAGTAAAATTTTGTGTACGGATCTAAGTTGAATAAAAGTATGCGTTGTTTAAGTAATTCAATTGTAACACGTGAACATGTTTTTGTTGTAGGATGAACTTACGGTTATGAGTAGCCAAGGATCTTTCATTCCGCAAGGAAAGAATGATATTTTGACTGCTGCCATTGGAACACCTGAGCATCCCGGGCGTGTTCATGGAGCTGGAAAAGGTGTCGGGCTGAAGAGATACTTTGGAAGTGTAGCACGTTCTGCCTCGAGCAGCTCACAAGTTGATAAAGCGGGGTTGATGAAAGAAATTATGGAGGGCGTGGAAGTGATGGTGCAAGACCGAGTTCGCAAGGCGTTGGCAGAGGTATATATTTATATTACTAGATCTGTTGAATTATTTGAATCAATTCATAAATTCTAGTTTAATTTATATGTATGTTTTAATTATTCAGCACACCATTTCATGCGGAGGTCATAATGCGGTTGTTCAGGTTCCCTCTCCCATGACCACTGTTGTACCTAGGGCTAGCTGCACACCATCTAATGTGGAAGAGGCGGAGGTCCAAATCGATTGGCTGAAAGAGATGCTTATGACGGGGTATGCTGATAAGAGACATGCTAGGATAAGGTTGGAGCATGAAGATCATGTCAGCTTTGTCTCCTTCAAAGAGATCATGGACATGGTTTCCGGTGAAGAGTGGCTTGAGTTAAGCCATTTGAGCATATGGTGCACATAAGTAGTAAAGTTTATTTCATTATGTCAATTTCTCGCATTTCTACATATATTAATAACCTTGATAATTTTTATTACGTGCCACTAGATATCTGTATCGTTAATGTGTTGAAAGAGGTACAGATGAAATATATGGATTTGTGTGTCCACATAAGCTTAACTTGAAGAATATGCCCATGGATACCGTTTTTTAAAATATTCAAGTGAAATTGACCACCAATAAGTTCGTATATATTGCTCCATTTTGCTATAGGTACGTGATTGCATATTTCAACGAATTGGTAATTCATTTTCCTTTGTTTGTGTGTGGCTTAATTTTAATTTTATCAATGTTGCAGCAATCATTGGCAACTGGTTGTCCTACTCCCAAATGAAAATACCGTGGTCTAGATGTGTTCCTTATGCCGCAAACCAAACAAAGAAATCAAATGCATGTTTAGCAGGTAAGTTTTTAATTTTTTTTATCATGGTTTAGATTGTAGTATTTGAACTTTGGGTTGAAATTTTATAACTAATTTTATATTATGTTATTAGAGCTGTCGAAGGGAATTCTACATCGACCACCAAGTGGCTGTACCCTATAGTAAGTAATTTAAAATATGGGTTGATTTAATTTAGAGTGAATTAATATATGATATATATAATACTCTCTTTAGTTTTGTTAATTCAATTGTGTAGATGCCAATACAACGGAATGGTTTTCATTGTGGCTATTATGTGATGAAGTTTATGCTGACCATTTTGAGTGCCGGTGTTGTTGATAATTGGGAGGAGGTATAATTTTGTTTGGATATTTGTTTTTGTTTATACTGTTGATTGGATATAATTTGTTTGAGTAATTTTAAACTTGTAGGTATTTAATGACCCAAAGGCATGCACCGAAGAGGAACTTTTGGAGATTCGTCAGCTTTGGGCAGAATTCTTTATGAAGATTCGTACATAACAACAAGATACACTCTTTTAGATTTACTAGTTTAATGTCTTTTTAGAAATATTTTGTTTTAGATACACTAGTTCTATATTGTTTGTGTTGGGCAGAAATACTTTGTTATGGTTCTATATGGTTTATTATGGTTCCAATTTTTGTGCTACTTCTATATGGTTTGTGTTATGGTTCCACTTTGTAATTATAAATTCTGTTTTGTGTAAATTCTGGCTGTGTTATGGGTTCTGTTATGGTTGTTATATGGCTGTGTGTTCTGGCTGGGTTCTGTTATGGTTGTTATAATATGGCTGTGTTCTGTTTTATGTTCTGGCTGTGTGACAACCATAACAATAGCAGGTTCTTATAAATTCTGGTTTGGATAAAAATCAACAATATACAAAAAGAAACTAGACATTTAGCATCGGTTATTCTAAATAACCGATGCTAAATGTCATTATTTTATCAAAAATGACATTTAACATCGGTTATTTGAAACAACCGATGCTAAATGTCTCAACAAATAACTTTTAGCATCGGTTGTTTCAAATAACCGATGCTAAATGTGTCAATGAATGACCTTTAGCATCGGTTGTTTCAAATAACCGATGCTAAATGTCATTTTCCAAACAACAAAAAAGTGATGAAAGAGAGATTTAGCATCGGTTTTTTGAAAATCCGATGCTAAAAGTGACATTTAGCATCGGTTAAAAAACCGACGCTAAAAGTCTCACTTTTAGCATCGCGACATTTAGGGCCGGGCGATAACCGACGCTAAAAGTCCAAAATAACCGACACTAAATGTCTTTTCTGCACTAGTGAGATAGAGAGAAAATTGAGAAAGATAAGACATGAGTAGTTTGGTATTTTTAATAGTGGTTGAGTTGATTAAATAGATAATTGATAGTTGATGATTAGTATTTTGAGTAAATAGATATATTAAAAAACATGAAATGTGAAGAGTGAGTGAGAGAGAGGGAGGGGGAGAGAAAGAATAGAGGTGAGAGAGATAGAGAGAAAAATGAGAAAAATAAGAGTAAGAGAAGTAAAAAAGTGGGTTTAAATGTGAGATAAAAAATTTAAGTGATGATGAAAAAAAGTGGGATCCATAAAAAATGAAATAAAATAATTATAAATTTCCAAAAAAAACCCTTAAAAAGTAAAAAGTTAAATAGGCAATTTGGTAATTTCACCGACCCTATATTTTGTCAAAAAAAAAGATTTACGTAATAAAATATTTAAGCACGGGAACCGCGCAGCTGAAATTCTTATGATTATGAAATTCACGCGTCTCATCTTGGATGCCGTACACGTACTCCCCTTGCAATCCAACGGTTGGAGTAGAATTTGCATGTATAACGAGTAAAATTAAAGAATTCTGATTTGTCACTTTGTCGGTGTCGTACTATATCCATTCAATGTTATAATAACCAGCCAAACTCACACATTCCACAAACACAAACACTCTTCTTCTTCTTCTTCACCTTAAATGCCTTTTGCTTTTGAAGCTAGCTTGTGACATCTCTTCTCTCTTCGGTTCATGGACGTGATGTGCAATTGTGATCCGTATTGGTGTATCATGCAACTCTCACCCCAATATTCATTAATTCCATGGTTTTTACTAACACTTTGGAATATCTTTTTTGTTTTTAGAGGTCATTACATTACTTTTACTTCAAATATCTTTGTTTTTTCTTTCTTGTTTGAATATATAATTATTAGCAAAATTTTTTAAGCAAAAAGAAGGAAGCAAGCTCGTCAACATCGAAAAAGATAAAGAAACAAATTTCTGAATTATTAACAAAATTAATATCATGCTATCTTAACTCTTAATTTGTATACATATATCTATATTTTATGTGCTAAATATATAGAACTATATCATTATTTTTTCTTTTTGCTAATTTGGTTGAGGAATTAATTCATACCAAAATCTTTTTTCGATTTGTTTTATTTTCTGCTGTTTTGTTTGGTATATAGTTTAATGGTCTCTCTACGAAACTTGAACGTTCCTCAAACTGGAAATTTGTGCTGGTTGTGGGAGTTTTTTGATACACTAGCACGGGTCACTGTTGTAGGTCGCGTTAAAAATATTAACGGTGTTGACGTGCCGTTATGGTGTTCTTGGAAGATGCATTGCAGCTTTACAAGGAAAGTTTTTGTGTACAGTGGTGAGTCTGGTGACTACGTACAAGGTACAAAATGCAGGTTAGTTTTGGGTGTATTGTAAAATTTGGGGGGTGGATAAAACTATTTGATTTAACGTTAAGTTTTAGAAAGGGAAAAAGCTACAACTAACTATCTCCACTTATGTTGAAACATTTGTCGATTGTACTTGTGGGACGAAAAAATAGCGTATGATTTTTTCACAAAAAAAATATTATACATTTTTATAAAATATATAATTTCATGACAGAAAAGTCTTAAAATACCTAAATTTTGATAAACTATTTAGCTAAAAAAGTAAAATTAGTATCAACTTATACACTCTTTTATTTATCTATTGTGAATTTCTACATTTAATTTAAAAAATTATCTTTTGAGACATCTCTTAATTTTTATTGGGGCAAAATAAATTTGTTATATGTTATATATATTTCTAACAAAAATAATTTTTTAGGTGGGGCAAATTCCCCAAATTACTTACTTGTAGATCTGTCCCTGGATACGTCCACTTATATATTTATTTTTATGACGTGGTTGCGTACACATATAGAGTTAGTATGACAATGAAAATACAATTTAATCTAAATATTTGACAGGAACATAATATTGTGATTAAAGTGCAAAATATTAATTATAACTAAATTGTAATTATTGTAAACAAAGTTTAAATTTGAACTTTAACTAAAAGTATACCCGTGCTTACCCACGTTTAGTATCGTGTTATTTGCTAAGAATAATTCAGTAATTAAATTTGCATAATAAAAATAAAGATTTACATAAAATATTTTATCATTACGTGAAAACAAAAAGTTTATTTATATTAAATTCTTATTTATAAAAATTAAAAGGTATTTACATAGATAGTAATTTAATCAGCCCATTGTTTTCTTATATTGATAGTAGAAGTATGAAAAAAAGTTACAAAAATAAATTAAGAGAGAGGTATAGTATATCTACTATCTATTTAAAAAACAATGGGCAATTTAGTAATTTAATCAGCCCATTGTTTTTTTAAATAGATAGTAGAAGTAAGAGAAAAAGTTAAAAAATAAATTAAGATAGAGGTACGGTATATCTACTATATGTAGAATAAAACATTGGACAATTTAATAATTTAACCAGCCAATTGTTTTTTTATATATATAGATAGTAGAAGTAAGAGAAAAAGTGAAAAAAATAAGTTAAGAGAGAGGTAATTTACTATCTATATAAGAAAATAATGGGTAATTTAGTAATTTAATCGGTCTATTGTTTTCGTATATAGATAGTTGAATAGTTGAAATCTTAAATAATTAAATAAATAAATATCTGTTATAAACATTTGTTGGGAGAGGTCAACCCGTTACTATAGTCTCTACATATGGTCGTCGTGGTTGCTACGGTGATGGTGAGGACATCTTTGGTGTCGATATGTTTAGGCATGACAACATAACCCGAACCCGCGGGTACCCACCCGACCCCGCCCCGAGTTTGACGGGAAAAACCCGCTATGACTCGGGACGGGGTTGGGTTCGGGGATGTCGATACCCAGCCCGTCCCCGCCCCGAACCCGCTCGACAAAACATAAATTAATTATTTTATTTTATTATATGCATATTTACTCATTCATTTTGTTTCATAAATTTTGTTTATTTTTGATCTATTTCCTATAGAAAAATCTATTTTAATACTTTTAACTTTATTTTATCATTGTATAATTATTATTATTTTATTTTATTAATAATTATAAATATATTTTTTGTATTTTTCCTATAAATTGTGGTGGAAACGGGTACCCGCGGGGAATCCGTCCCCGTTTGGGACGGGGTTGGGGGATGCAAAACCCGACCCCGATAGAGGTAGGGGCGGGTTTGGGGGACGGGGAATGCCAAACCCGCCCCCGACCCGCCCTGTTGCCATGCCTAGATATGTTTGTATATTTAATATTAAATTATTAATGAATGTAAGAAAGTATTAATCAATCAAAATAAATTTTAATAAAAATAACATATAATCTAAACTAACTAAATAAACCAAATAACTAATTAATATTTGTAATGTCACAAAAAAAAAAAGAACTAATTTTAAGAATATAAATCTTAGGAAGTCTCCAACTCCCCCTTTGGCGCCAAAATCCCCCCCCCCCCACCCAAAACCCCCTCCCCCCACCCCCCCTCATTTGTTTTCTTTTCATATTTTCATTCTAAAAAGTACAGTAAAATTTAGGAAAAAATTATATCAATAAATATGTGAAGTTTGTTTCTCGATAATTGGATTGGTGAAAAATGAAAATTAATTTTGTGATAAATTATGTAAAGTGTGATGCTAGCCAGTATGTTTTAAGGTACTTTAGAGTCTGAAAAATTCTAGTTGTTCATATACACAAAGTTTGTTCTTTAATAACTGGTTTGTTTTGGTAAAAAAAAAACTGGTTTGTTGAAAGGAAATAGTAATTTGTAATAAAATACGTAAAGTGCAATTCGTGTGTTTTGGGTACTTAAGCGGTTGAAAAAAATGTAACTGTTCAAATACGCAGAGTTTGTTTCTCAGTAACCTGTTTGGTGAAAAAAATTATAACACATGTATGTAAAGTACGATGCTAAGTAGTGTGTTTTTTAATGTTTTAGTGTTCACAACAGTGTGTTTTTTTATGCTTTAGTGTTCGTAAAAAAATTCAACTATTCAAATATGAAAAATTTGTGCCTCAATAATCGGTTTGGTGAAAAAAAAATATAATTTCGTGACAAAATACGTAAAGTGTGATGCTAAGCAGTGTGTTTTGAGATACTTTAGTGTTCGAAAAAACATTTAACCGTTCAAATACTCAAAGTTCATTCCTCAATATTGAAAGATTTTTTAACTGTTTGAATACACAAAGTTTGTTCCTCAGTGATCGGTTTGATGAAAGAATAATTTTAAAACAAAATATGTAAAGCGCGATGCTAAGTAGTGTGTTTTTTGATGCTTTAGTGTTCGTAAAAAAATTCAATTATTCAAATATGCAAAATTTGTGTCTCAATAACCGATTTGGTGAAAAGATATATAATTTCGTGACAAAATACGTAAAGTGTGATGCTAAGCAACATGTTTTGGGGTACTTTAGTGTTTGAAAAAATTTAACCTTTCAAATACTCAAAGTTCATTCCTCAATAACCGATTTTGTGAAAAAAATAATGACTTTGTGATAAATATGTACACACTCTATTTTAGTTTTTAAGTTTGCAATCGCCTTTTTTTATTTCATATTTTTTTTAATTCATACTTACCTTCAATTTAAACAATGGTTTCTCATGTTGCAATTTAAGAAACAAATTTTACCCAACAACAATTCTATGTTAACTAGAGTTTTTACCCCGTACAGCGCACAGGTCAAGACGCTAGTATTTGTAATGGGTGGGTGGAATTGATAATTTGAGGTTAACTTAACTAATTAGTTTATATAATTTAAAATAAAACAAAAAATTGCAAAAATAAAATTATTTTATTTATTAAAAAATTAGTCAAGTAATTAATTTGATTAGAATTAAACCATAATTAAGTTTAATTAGTAGGAAAAAATAAACAACTAAATCACTAACATTTTTCCTTGATTTAATATGAACCGACCCCAAAACTAGTATTTTAATACTTGATATCAAAGTAATGCAATTAGGGACAGCCCCATTAAAGTTAAGTTTGTTCGGTCCTATAGGCCGAGACAGTTGATCGGAATAGCCCCGGCTTCCAAGTAATGTTCCGTCGCGTTGATCCTGAGAGGAGGGTGGTACATGCATATACTCTGACGCTCAAGTATGCTCAAATGAATAAGTGGTACGTTGTAATAAATGTGTACCTGATGCATTGATTGGACAACATATTTATAGAAAACGATGCTAATGATGAGGGTCGGTTTCCTTAGCGCGTGAGAGCATACCGAGGTCACCTTTAGGCCTTTAGATGAGTTCCGCATATAAGATCTGCCCTATGGTTAGCTATGGGCGCGTGGATCTTGCGGGAATCATGGATATGGGCTGCTGGAGCCGACTCAAGTCTGGAATGGGTGAGGCCCAGTCGGGAACAAAGGTTAAATATGTTTTTCGTCTTATAAAATTTGTGTTTTTTGGTTTAAGTCCTGCAAAAAATTTCACCTAAGTTTTATTTTTTTCATCTATTTTCGCCTTTTATGACATTTATTAGCGCTTCATGATTTTTAATAGCGCTTTTAGACATATTATAGCACTATTAAAAGACATGAAACACTATTAAAAATCAGTGTTTTAAAAACCGGCTCGGACCGACCGGTTGGACCGACCCGACCGGGAACTGGCTACCTTGGTGATTCGAGTAGTGTTTCGGATCGAACATGCATTTAACTCGGTGTAACCGTCTAACTCGTCAGGTTTTTCGAAAAACTCGGTAACTCGGCGGTTATTGGCAACTCGGTCGGCCGTGATTTGTTTGTCATTTTCAGTCACAGATCAGAGAAATGAGGTGAAAGAAGAAGAGGAGGAAAGAAGAGAGAAACAAGATGATTTGAAAGAATCAAAGAAAATAGAAAGGTTTGGATCTAAAATTTCCAAGCAAACAAAATTAAAAAAAAAGTAACAGAAACTTGCTGAAAATTCGTTGGAGAAAGAGAGAAACCAGTCTTAGTGCTGTGGCAGATTCTTGTGATGCGGCGGATCTGTTACTTAGAAGAGGGTTGGTATTATTTAGGGTTTGATGAATTAGGTTTGGGCTTGGGCATGTGTTAACAATAAAATAGATAAAGTAAAAAAAAGGCTTTCTAATAAAAACTTAAGGCCATGTTTTTCCACGTCCCCTCCTACTCACCCCACACCCCCAAACCCTGGGAAATGACTAATATGTCATTAATGAAGTGCGTTAATTTCGCAGATTCGGTTAGGGTAAACTGAATATTTTCAGTTAGACACAACCGAATAGTTGTTTTTTAGAGACACTCCTCTTTTACCTCTTTTACCCTATTCGGTTGACCTCAACCGAAATATTTCGGGAGGCCTCAACCGAATGACCAAAAGATTAAAATTCGTAGTTTATGATTGTTGATGAAATTGAAACGACAGCAAAGGAAAAAAAGGCTCATAAATGGCTCATTAAGGCTTCACTCTCCAGCGTGTCCTCTCCCTCCCCTTTTCTGATAACTGGTAATTTCACCCATCCCGTTCATAAAGTTTCAATTTTTATATTCATTTATCTCTTTTTAATTAATGGCTATGTTATCTGATTCTGATTAGTTCATTTTAGTGTTGTTTTTAGATAGATTAGATTAGAGTGTTATTCTTCTGACTGACACTTAAATAACGAGATTGGAATTGGAATTGGATGTGGTTTCGTTGATTGTAATTTAAATTTCATCAACAATCACAAACTATCAATTTCAACCTTTCGGTCATTCGGTGGAGGCCTCTCGAAATATTTTGGTTGAAGTCAACCAAATAATGTAAAAGAGGTAAAAATGGGTGTGTCTCAAAAAAAAATAATCGTTCGGGTGTGCCTAACCAAAAGTATTTGTCTGACCCTAACCGACTCGTTAAAAATTTCAAAAAAAAAAACACAGAGCGTGCCTCATTAATGGCATATTGGTCATTTCGCAGGATTTGGAGGTGTGGAGTGAGTAGAGAGGCGTGTGGAAAAAGTCAAGGCCAAAACTTACCGACACCGCTCACAAGTCACAACCCACGTGCAAGGGTGCAACACCAACCCTTTTTTTTCAATCAAAAAATGGCAACTACCCTACATAATAGTTAAAATAACTTTATTTGTCGAAAAAAATAGTTTAAATAACTTTAGTTAAAAATTGGTCAAAGAATAACTTTGGGAATTCAGCTAATTAAGTTTTATAGGTATGAAATTTATAGGTCATAAAATTTTGAAAATTTTCTAACTAAGATCGAGTCAACGGTCATGTGGTTTAATTGTTGACCCCTCGGTCTGACTCTTGACCCAATGATTCCCTCCATCTAGTTGGTTACCGGCCCGATTATTAAAATATTGTTAAAAATCATAAGAGACTAAAATTGATGGAAAAACAAAAGTTGAGAGATCAAAAATAGATGAATTTTTTTATTAGAAACTAAAATCAAAAACCCAAATTTTATAAAGAAAAACATATTTAACCCAAAAAATATTATTATTCCTCAACATCATGTTCCTCATCGAGTCTCACGCTTCTTCCATATTTAATTTAATATTCTTTATATCACTATATCCTATTTAATTTAATATTCTTTATATCACTATATCCTGGAGAAACAACTTTATTTTTAAATTAGTAATCTTATTCGGCCAAAGTTTTTCGGCTAAAAATAAACAAAGATCACAGTATTAATTAACCAAGTTTTTAAGTCATTAACCAACCTACTTTTTTACAGTTTTTAGTCAATGACCTAGAAAATTGTGAAAAAATAAGTTGGTTAATGACTTAAAAAACTTAGTTAATTGGTATTATAATATGGTTTTTAGCTATTTTTTGCCGAAAAGCTTTGGCCGAATAACATTACTCTTTTTAATTTATGCTCCAAGTCTGTCAGCCCATCTGTGTGCACTTGTTTTTTTCTCTTATCAGTATGGTCTCTTTCTTTACCTTATTGGGTAAAAAGGGACACATATATAATTGCGGATAAAAAAAAATTATCAATGGTGGAAAAATTAGTTTAATATTTTCTTTTGGAAGAAAATATTATAATCATTTACAAAATACATAAGCCGATCATAGTAAACATCTAAATTGATACTTCTGAAAAGAACAGACTTATTTACTATATAGTCTTTAAGAAATAAAAAATATTAATTTAGTTTTCAGATATTTATCAAATTAGTCATTCTACAATACTTTTAGAGACATTTTGGCCTCCTTTAGAGATTAGTTTGACTAATAGTTAAATTTTTTAATGGCCTAATTAATATTTTTATTTTTTAAAAAGTTAAAGCTTTTCACGTGGTTTTTTTAATGGTTTTGGGTCTCTGTGGTTTTTATAAAAGATTTTTTTTGGCCTTTGCTCCTAAAAAATTAAAATACAGAAGCTTTTCAGGTGTATTTAGTGTTGGCCAATGTTATGTCCATTCACCAAATAGAATTTTTTTAAATCCATTGAATAGTTAATAATTTCCTTTTATCTATTAAAATATAAAGATAAATGTCTCTCATTAATGTCAAAAAATCCGATGTGTGATTTGGAGAAAAAATAATAAATGTTTATCATAGGTGGAAGCCCCTCTTAATATTCATGTTGACAATCCACAAGGAAAAATAATCAACGTGACATTTCAAAATTTAAATTCATTCTTCAATAGACTTTTGCCCTGTTAATTAAGAAATATTCGGATTCATGATCATAAATCATTCATACCTTTACAAATTAGGGATACATTAACAAAGATATATATATAATGAATAAATTCAAAATATCTAATTAAATATGGTAACTTATAAATAGCACTGTGTAACAAATTAACAAACCAGTTTTGGGGTAATATCAATTATCATTTTTGAATTGCCTTAATTCATTTGAAAAATTGGAAATATGATGCAAAATGCTCAATTTGTTACATGAATACAAATTTCGTTAATCCATAATGGTTCTAACGTTCTGGTGCCTTCTGCAGCATTTATTTTTCTCTCATAATTTTGAAGATTTTTCATATTCAAAATTTAAACCCTACTGACCATGAGTAGTCCTATATATATGTGCTTACATGCCTTCGGTCCAAAACACAAAGGAAATTTTGATTTTTTCCAACACTTATCAGTTATGGGATAAATTTAACAAAACTATAATACATCAGTTCGACAAATTATCAGTTATTAGGGGTGTGCAAAAATTATGGTTAACCACACCATTCAACAAACTGAACCATACCGCACCAAAAAAAAACCAAACCCAATTAAATGGATTATGAACCTATCAAAATTTTAAAACAGACTGGTTACCCAAACTTGTTAAAAAAATCTGGTTTAACATTTTAATCCAAATTGCAAAACAACTTCCATGAAGTTCCTTATTACAATCACTGTTCGCAACAATAGTACTTGTGCCAATGACAACAACTACCGGAACGTGATGCAATTACTAATGGTGATTAATTAAATAATTAAACTTATACTTTTATTTATATAAATATATATATATATACACACGTAGCACAGGGACATGCTCTATCAATTGCTCCAAAGAGAGCAATTTTGGGAGAAGTATTCGAAGACATGCCAATGGCAACAAACGCAGCAATTACAGAAACCACAATCCAAACCCATTTCGTTCCAAAACCACTCTTCTTCTCAATTTCCTTTTTCACCATCACCCTTGTTGAGATCTCTGACAAATTCAAAAACCCTCTAATGGAAATGTAAAAAGTTTTTGGCGTTTGTTGATTGTGAGAACGATGAAGTGTTTTCACGATGATGAAGGGGGAAAAGAGTTAAGAAAGGTTTTTGCGTTTTTTTTTTCTTTCTTAACAAGGAATTCAAAGGTTTTATAAATGAACTTTCTTTTCTTTGGTTGTGGGTGTGTTTCCGGAATTTCCTGAAAATTAACTTTCCGGAATGGTAATGGTTTTATTTAAAAAAGCAAAATTTTCTGCAATTCAGTCAAAACCGGTTTGAACAAAAAAAACCGGTTCAGTTAAGCAAAACCGGTTTTAAACGGTTTGAACAAAGAAAACCGGTTTGGAAATGGAAACCGGTTTTAAACCGGTTCAGAACCGAACCTAATCCGGTTTGAGGAAAAACCGGTTTTTTACGAAAATGGTTTTGCAAACCAAACCGAACTATATAAATGGTCTAGTTTGGTGCAGTTCTTGCACCATGCACACCCCTACCTACCGTGCATCAGCATTTCTTAAGCAATTTAACAACACAAAATTAGCTCAACGAAGAAATTGAGTTTTTTTAACAAAGAATATGAAAAGCCGACATATTACAAGGAAGATTGTTAGGTCTAACAGAGCACAAAGCAATAAACAGTCTCCTTCGAGGGGAGCACCTCCTAAAACAAAGAAAATAACTTCAATTTACTGCTTGTATTATTCATTCCTTTTCAATAGTTATATAGTACCATGAATGGTACTATTACAGCTGTAAAATGATGACTCACACAAATCTAGAAAGATCTACCTATGAGTCACAAAAGATAAGAATTGAAAAGGACAATTGGATACTAGATCCTTCTTACATCATAGTAAAATGAGCAGTAAATATATTCAGAATTGTGTCTCAAAGTCCCTCAAGTATTTGGGCTTGACTTTGTTCCTCTTGGGCCTCTTTTGAACCATGTTGTAGTTTTCTTCCTCCTCTAAGCCCATAACACTCTCCTCCGCATCTTCAAACACCTTGTCCTCAAGGTGTAGCTCAGGAAACTTCTTTGTCATCATGTCCAAGCATTCCCAAGTGGCATCTTCCGGAAATGAGTCAGACCATTGAACCAGAATCTTTGTAGGAGAGTTTGGACTATGCTTCCAATCCAGAACTGCTACTGGTGAAGCAGTTGCAGAGGGGGGAAATTCAGCATCAGATAAATCAGTACCAGGAACAACAGGTCCATAATATGGTTTTAGTTGAGAGCAGTGGAACACAGGGTGGATTTTGCTTGATTCAGGGAGTTGTAACTCAAAAGCAACAGAGCCAATTTGTTTCAAAATCAGAAATGGACCATAGAAGCGTTTGGAGAGCTTCTTGTTACATATACCAGCAACAGAGGTCTGTCTATGGGGCCGTAATTTTACTAGAACCAAGTCACCTTCCTTGAAATTGTGCTCGGTTCGACGTTTATCAGCATGCATTTTCATAACCTCCTGAGCTTTCAATAGTTTCTTGCGTAACAATTGCAGCATTTCCTCCCTAGTTTTGAGGGTAGTGTCCAGAGCTTCCACTGAAGTAGTGCCAGCCAGATATTGTGGGATAGATGGAGGGGGTTTTCCATACACAATGTGAAAAGGAGAAAATCCAGTAGTGGAGTGGACCGAGGTGTTGTAGTGCCACTCAGCAATATGCAGAAATTTACCCCATTGAGCTGGTTGATTGTGCACAAAGCAACGCAAGTACTGTTGGAGGGTTTTGTTGACTACTTCAGTTTGTCCATCGCTTTGAGGATGGTAAGCTGAAGACATACTCAAAGTAGTACCACTGATGCGAAATAGCTGCTGCCAAAAATTGCTCAGGAAAATGGGGTCTCTATCGGAGACAATGCTCTTAGGCATACCATGGTGTTTACAGACCATCTCAAAAAACAGAGAAGCAACCTTAGAAGCAGTGAAGTTGGTTGGTAACATCCCAAAATGAGCTGATTTAGAGAATCTGTCAACCACCACAAAAATCAGCTTTGGAATGAAGGAAGCCCAATAATAAAGTCCATTAAGATGTCTTCCCAAATGGATTAAGGGATTGGAATAGGTTGTAAGAGACCGTATGGCAACTGAGCAGGTACCTTAGTTTGCTGACAAACTACACATGATTTCACAAAAGCAGCAACATCATGTTTCATGTTTTCCCAGAATGCGTTTTCTCTTAACCTACCATAGGTCTTGTGGACACCACTGTGGCCACCAACAGCAGAAGAATGGAATTCCTCCAACAGAATTTGCTTGAACTTGGAACTGGCAGAGAGGAACAATTTATCTTTGAAAAACAGCAAGTCATCTTTCACACTGAAGTGAGGAAATTTTGAAGCATCTCGCTGCACATTAACTTTCAATGTCTGATACTCAACATCAGATGCTACATCTTGCTTGAACTTAGCCAAAAAGTCAAAGTGTGGGACTGATATCATCATAACCTGATTCTGCTCATCCTGCATTCTTGAAAGGGCGTCAGCTACCCTGTTCTGAGTACCTGGCTTGTACTGGATAGTGTAAGAAAATCCCAGTAACTTAGCCAGATAATACTGCTGTTCTGGGGTTTGTATTACTTGAGTCATCAATTCCCGTAGGCTTCTTTGATCAGTGTTAATTGTAAATTTGCGGCCCAACAGATATGTTCTCCATTTCTTGACTGCAGAGGTGATGGCACATAGTTCTCTGACATATGTGGATGCTGCAAGTAATTTAGGGCAGAATTTTCTACTTTAATAGCAAATAGGGTGACCATTTTGAGACAGAACCGCACCCATTCCTCCCCCTGAAGCATCAGTGTCTAATGTGAATTCTTGCTCAAAATTGGGCAAAGCCAGGACTGGTGCTGCTGTCATAGCTTTCTTGAGACTCTCAAAGGCAGCTTGTGCCGTGTCAGACCAAACAAAAGAGTCCTTCTTTAACAATTCCGTGAGAGGATGAGCAATAGTGGCATAGTTGCAAATAAATTTTCTATAGAAGCCCGTTAGGCCAAGAAAACCCCTTAGTTGTTTCACAGTTTTTGGACATGGCCAATTAACCATTGCATTTATCTTTTCAGGGTCTGGCCCAACACCAGCAGCAGAGACAATGTGGCCAAGGTAAGAGATGGATGGTTGGGCAAAGGTGCATTTGCTTAGTTTAAGGAAGAATTGATGGGTGAGTAGACATTCAAAAACTGTTTGGAGGTGGCTCATACGGTCATCAAGAGTACGGCTATAGACTAGTATGTCATCAAAGAATACAATGACAAACTGTCTTAGGTAAGGGGCAAAGATGATGTTCATTGTGGCTTGGAAGGTGGATGGGGCATTGCAAAGGCCAAATGGAATTACAAGAAACTCATAGTGACCTTGGTGTGTACGAAAGGTTGTTTTGGGAATGTCATTTGGAGCAAGGCGTATTTGGTGATAACCTGACCTAAGATCAAGCTTAGAACACCATTTAGTGCCATGAAGTTCATCTAAGAGCTCATCAATGGAGGGAATAGGGAATCTGTCTTTGGTGGTAATGGCATTTAAGGCTCTATAATCCATCCTTCTTGCGTACTAAAAGTGCTGGGGAAGAGAAGGCACTAGAGCTTAGTTGAATTATGCCTTGTTGCAACATGGATTTGATTTGGGCTTCAATTTCTTTTTTTGGAATTGAGGGTATCTGTAAGGTCTTACATTAACAGGATTAGAACCTTCAATGAGTGGAATATGGTGATCAGAGGGGCGGCTAGGTGGAAGGGAGGAGGGTATTTCAAACAGATGAGCAAATTGGTCAAGCAAGGGTTGAATAAAGGGTTCTGGTGGTGGTGTAGGGGCAGTGGGATTGGCTTGGTCAATGAGTTGGATTTGATAGAAGGTATCCACGGCATGTGTAGCTACAAGTCTTTTTAGTTGGTGTAGGGATGATTCAGTAGGGGTTGGTTTTGGCTCAGCGCTGATTTGAACAACAGACCCCTCTTTGATAAATTGCATAGTTAATTTGTCATAATCCGTTAAAACCGGGCCCAAAGTTTTGAGCCATTGAACTCCCAAAACAATGTCAGCACCACTTATAGGCAAAACAAATAAATCCACCAGAAAATCATGAGAACTCATAGCAATATTAAGATTGGCACATAAGAACTCACATTTTAATTCCTCACCATTGCCTACAAGGACTTGGAAAGGCTCAATAGGTGTGAGAGGAAGGTTCAAGTGTTTAGCAATGTGATCTTGGATAAATTTCTGGTTACTGCCACCATCCACAAGGATGACTACTGGGTGCTGTTTCAAGTGGCCAACTACACGAAGTGTTTGTGGAATGGAGTGTTCTAAAAGAGCATGGAGGCTAATGTGAGGTTGTGGAATGTCTAAGGTGAGCACTACAAGAATTATTGGTTTTTCCGGCCAGGAGTTTCCGGCGGATACAGATCCGCCGCAAAGTTACCGGCGGAATCTACGAATTTCCGGCGGAATTAATCCGCCTCAAAGTTACCGGCGGAAAAATTGACATTTGCGGCGGATTAAAATTCGTCTTGGATTTTGCGGCGGATTTAACGGTTCTTGCGGCGGATTTTGGTTCAAAGTTTTTTTTTTTACGAGCTTTTAATTAATCGCCGCAAATGCACCTCCGTCCGCCGCAAATCCCTTATGTCCGCCGCAAATCCCCTAAATCCGCCGGTAACTTCCGTTTCCGGCGGATCTTGCCTTTTGACCGTTTGACTTCGTTTCACCTATATAAACCCCTTCTCCCCTTCTTCTTTTTTCACACCTCTACCAATACTCTCATTCTCTTGATACGGCACTCGATCTCTTAATACGGCACTCTCTTGAGCATTGTCGGCAGCGGGGTTCCAATAGAGTGGCGTACGTCTCCATTTTTTTGTAAAAAAATTTTCACATTGTCATGAAGACCCCTTCATCTTTTTCGTTAAAAGTAACCCCTTTATCAGCATAAAGTTCATCCTCATTATTTTCACCACAAGAGACATATACGCTCATCAAACGCTCGGTATCATCCTCTAACTTAACAACCCGTCCTTGCAGTTCCTCAAACTTTCTATTTAGAGATTCAATCATCTTTTCAAAAGATGGTTTCTTGTGAAACTTTCTATTTTGAAAATATGGTTGAATCTCTAAATAGAAAGTTTGAGGAACTGCAAGGACGGGCTGTTAAGTTGAAGGATGATACCGAGCGTTTGATTAACGTATATGTCACTTGTGGTGAAATAATGAGGAGGAGCTTTTTGCTGATAAATGGGTTACTTTTAACGAAAAAGATGAAGAGGTGTTCACGACAATGTGGAAATTTCTTTACAAAGAAATGGAGACATACGCCACTGTAATGGAGCTGCTGCCGACAATGCTCAAGAGAGTGTCATATCAAGATAATGGCGTAGGTCTCCGTTTAGGGGTAGCAGACATTAAATATATATTTTACTGTTTTTCCCAATTTTTATCGCTTTTAATTATTTTATTTTTTTGTTTAAAATAGTTTATTAATTGTATGTATATTTTTTTGGTGATAATATTTTACTGCTTTTCCCAATTTTTATTTTTTTAAATTAAAAATTAATTAGTTATTGGATTTTATTTTTTTATCAATAATTAAAAAAATTAATAAAATAATATATATTTTTAATTAAAACGATTTTTTTAAAAAAATAAAATTTATTTTTTAAAAATAATAATAAATTTTTAAAAAAAATAATAGTTTTTTAAAAAAAAAATAATTTTTTTAAAAAAAAAATAATAATTTTTTTTTTAAAAATAATAATAAATTTTTAAAAAAAAGAATAATTTTTTTTTTAAAAAAAAATGGTACTTTGCGGCGGATTTGTGTTTTTTGCGGCGGATATTGAGCATTTGCGGCGGATCTTTGCGGCGGATTATAGCTTTTGCGGCGGATTATTTGGCATTTTTAAAAAAAAAGGCGCGATATTTTAATTTGAATATCCGCCGCAAAGTACCACGAATCCGCCGCAAACCTCCGTAAATAAAAAACCCGCGGATTTTAAATTTCAAAATCCGCCGCAACCGTCCAGAATCCGCCGCAAAGCACCGGAAAAAAAACCCGCGGATATTGAATTTCAAAATCCGCCGCAACCGTCCAAATCCGCCGCAAATCCCTTTTGACCGTTGGGCTGCGTTTTTCTATATATATCTATTCCCCACTTCTCATTCTTCACACTTCTAACAATCCTCCCATTCTCTTCTTAAAATTTCTCTTTTACTCTCTCCCAAATTCTCTCATTCTCTACTAAATCTGTTTTTTAAGTGTAGCGCTTCCTCCCTACGAATTGTCTTCTGCTCTTATTGGGAAATTTCTTCAAGGTATGTTTTTGATATTAGTTAATAGTTTTAGTTTTTAGTTTTTTTTTTTAATATTCGTTTTTAAATTATTTTATAATAATATGAATTTGTTACTAATTGTGTTGTTTTTTTTGTTTAGGTATTGTTTGGGTTCCTCCTTTTTCCTCTCTGCTTTTTCCTCTCTGCTTGAGTTCAGGATAAGCTTCAAGCCAGAGCCTTCTCTTCACTACGGTTAGTTGTTAAAGTAATTAATAAAATATTACTTACTTCACTATTTTTAGTAAAATTTTGTTTAGTATTTTGTTTGCAATAATAATACAAATTAATTTATATTGAAAAAACTTATTTATTAAGTTCACTTATAAATTTTATTAACATATATTGTCTTATAAAAATTGAAATTTAAAATTAAATTTGGAATTATTATTTATAATGTTTAAATTATTTGTATATAACATTATTAAAAAATTCATTCTGTTGCTTGTAATTAATTGGTAGTTTATTGAAATATCAAAATAAAATGAGTAATAAATATATATATATATATCAAAATATGAAGTAATTGATAGTTTATTTTATTTATATTGTAGTGTAGTATACGTATAGTTCTTGAAAATAGATCGTAGTTGGATGTATGATCGATTGTATCCTGGAAGAACTGGTGTAAAACGACGTTTTGTAGAAGGAGTAGAAGAGTTTATTTTTTGTGCTAAGTACATTGATCATGAAGAATTTGGGCGACAAGGCGGTATTAGATGTCCGTGCTTGAAATGTTCATTTCGAGCTATAAAAAATGAACATGAAGTTAGACTTCATTTGTACAATAATGGGTTTAGGCCAAATTATTGGACATGGAGTCGTCACGGGGAAGGAGCGCCAGGGGTAGCTGCAGTTCCTGCGGTTAATGTTCCGGTTGAAGTAGTAGATCACACATCAAGTAGTTATCCAGTGACTACGACATCTGAAGGATGGGGAATACAACCGTTAGATGTTTATCAGGGAATGATATCTGACGCTGTTGGAGTAAATTTGGATTTTGAAGAACCAGATGCTGACGAAGTTCCAAATGAGGAAGCTCAAAGGTTTTACATGTATTTGAGTGAGACAAATAAACCCATATTTGAAGGATCTACAGACTCAAAATTATCAATGTGTGTTCGGTTGTTGGGTCTTAAGTCTCAATTTAATGTTGCTGAGTTGTGCATGGAATATATGACCAAAATGATGTTGGATGCAACCCCTATTAGAGGGAGTTTACCGCAAAGTTATTATGAAGCTAAAAGAGTGGTATCGAAGCTTGGCTTAAAATCTAAAAGGATTGATTGTTGTGTGTCTGGTTGCATGCTCTATTATAACAATGAGTTTGGCATAAATGATGGAGAGTTGTCGGAATGCAAGTTGTGTGGACAACCACGCTATCGTGTCAGTAGATCAGGGATGAGCAGAGGCAAACCGGTTCCACGAAAATCAATGTTCTATCTGCCTCTTATTCCAAGGCTACAGAGGATGTTTACTTCAATGGAGACCGCAGGTAAAATGACATGGCACCATCAAAATAGAAATAATTCTGGTGAATTACGTCACCCATCTGATGGTGAAGCTTGGAAGCATTTTGATCGTGTTCATCCAGATTTTGCCAGTGATCCGCGCAATGTTCGGCTTGGTTTGTGCTCTGATGGTTTCACACCATATATTCAAGCCTCGGCAACACCGTATTCATGTTGGCCAGTTATTGTTACCCCATACAACATTCCTCCAGAAATGTGTATGTCCAAACCATACATGTTTTTAAATTCTATTATTCCAGGGCCAAGTAATCCAACAGCTGGTATTGACATCTATTTGCAACATTTGATTGATGACCTAAAAAGGTTGTGGAATGGTGTTTTAACTTATGATGTGGCACGCAAACAAAATTTTGTGATGAGGGCGGCTTTGATGTGGACCATAAATGACTTCCCTGCCTATGGAATGTTGTCTGGATGGGGGACACATGGTAAGATGGCGTGTCCGATTTGCATGGTTGACACAAAGGCTTTTAGTCTTAAATACGGAGGAAAAGTTTCATGGTTTGACTCGCACCGTAGGTTCTTACCTATGGATCACCCATTTAGAAAGCAGAAATATGCGTTCATCAAGGGAAATGTTGAAACAGCTGGACCTCCTCGTCAGTTGACACCAGAGGAAGTTTGGAATAATGTTAGGGATATCCCTCCTGTGGAAGTCGTAGCCGGTGTTGTTTCTTGTCCAGATGGCTATGGACAATGGCACAATTGGACAAAAAAAAGTATTTTTTGGGAACTTCCCTATTGGAAAGATAATCTATTGAGACACAATCTCGATGTCATGCATATAGAGAAGAATTTTTTTGACAACATATTTAACACTGTCATGAACGTGAAAGGCAAAACGAAAGACAATGAGAAAGCTAGGAAGGATATAGATCATTTCTGTAGACGAAAGGATTTGTTGTTGGTTGAGCAAGGTACTAGGATTTTGAAACCCAAAGCCAATTATACTTTATCTACCGAACAAGCGAAAGCAGTTTATCAGTGGATAAAAGAGTTGAAAATGCCAGACGGTTATTCTTCCAATTTATCTAGATGTGCGGATGTGGATAATGGGAGGTTGCATGGGATGAAGAGTCATGATTGTCACGTATTCATGGAGTGCTTACTTCCTATCGCTTTTAGTTCATTGCCAACACACGTTTTGAATCCGCTCATTGAAATAAGTCAATACTTTAAGAATTTGTGTTCTGCAACGCTAAAAGCTGATGATCTTTCAAAAATGGAACAAGACATCCCACTTATCTTATGCAAGTTGGAGAGAGTATTTCCACCTGGTTTCTTTGATTCTATGGAGCATCTACCAGTGCATCTCGCATATGAAGCTAAACTTGGCGGACCTGTCCAATACAGATGGATGTATCCGTTTGAAAGGTCAGCTAATTATTAATTATAATAATATAAGAAACAAGTTTAAATTAAAATATTATATGACTATTAATATATTAATATCATATTCTCTAGGTTCATGGGTGATTCAAAAAGATCGGTGAAAAACAAAGCTAGAGTTGAAGGATCGATATGTTCTTCTTACCTACACCGTGAAACAACACATTTTTGTTCTCATTATTTCAAGAATCAGTTTGCTCCTGGAAGCAGTCGAAATGAAGTGGATACTGAATGGCGACATCCTTTGGCTTTGTCTGTCTTTTGTCTACCCGGTCGTCCATCTGGGAAGGAGTCAACTCACTGGCTAACAGATGAAGAGTTAAGTTCAGCACATGTTCATGTGTTGATAAACTGTACTGAGGTGCAACCATTTATTGAGTATGTTCCTCAACATTAACAATCGATCTTAATTAGTTAATACTAGTAGACAAGTGTAACAATTAAATTATTTCTTTTTAGGGAGTTCTTGTCATCAGAGGCAGTACGTGAAGACCAATCTTCTGCTCATATTCATGCGCATTTTCCAATGTGGTTTAGTCAATATGTGTATTCCCTCCCGCCAAATCCTACCAACCAACACTTGAGGAACATATCAGACGGTCCTCGAAGATGTGTTAAAGAATGGCACACATACTTTGTCAATGGATACAAATTTCACACCAATGAATGGACACAGGGCAGAGAGACAGTCAATAGTGGAGTGTGCATGAAGGGGGTCACTGGAGGAGGTGAAGATGATTTTTATGGTGTGGTTCAACACATATATGAACTTCAGTACCCCCATCTAGATTTTAGTCCAAAGGTAGTTGTTTTTTATTGTAATTGGTTTGATCCGTCTGCTCGAGGAACAAAGGTGAATCCAAAGTCAAATACAGTGGACATTAAAATGAATGGTAGATATCGACCGTATGATCCGTTCGTCATTGCACAAAATGTGAGACAAGTCTATTATGTCCCTTATCCATCAATGCGGACTGATAGGCGTGGTTGGTGTGTCGCAATTAAAACAAAACCAAGAGGTCGCATTGATCAGACAAATGATGACACGGTGGAAGATATTATGCCATATCAAATGGAAGAGATGTCTAATGTAAATGAAGTGATTCAAGTTGAACCCATTGTTCGTTTATGTGATGAGCCAAACACCGGCGATGAAGTTGTTGATGACGAAGATGCTGATGGTGATGATGCAACAGACCACATTGGTGTATCAAGAATTCACTCCTCCGATGATGATGATTTTGAGAATGAATGGGATTCAAATTAGAATGAATGTAATTTATGTTTCAACAATTCTATTTTTAATGAAGATGTTATTTTTAATGAAGGATGTTATTTGTTTGAGAATGAATGGGATTCAAATTATTTATTTTAATGCATGAGTTTTGTATATGTTAATATATGTTAACCTTGTTTAGTATATGTTTGTTTTGTTTAAATGTATATGTTTAGCTAGATCTATACAGATATGGCATCTCATGATGACTCGGGATCCGATCATGATGGCACATATGTTCCTCCTCCACCTCCCGATGCTGCCAGCACTAGCAGGCGGAAGACATCTACTCGCCTAGGGCGCCGTACTCAGCCTGCGCGTGTTGTTGTTACTACTGGCGGATATTTGCCACCACCTGTGTCTGAGGATGGTGCTAGTACTAGTACTGCAGGGGGCCCATCGATTCCTGCTGGTACTGAGGGCTTATCCCCGACACATGTTGATGCGGATGGGGTACGCACATTCATTGATGGGACTGAGGTGATTAGGGTTACACCTGATGATATTGCAGATTGTTGGCGATTCGTAAGTCTATATATATATATATATATATATATATATATATATATATATATATATATATATATTATTATTATTTATTAATTTATTTTTGTTGCCATTTATATATATATATATATATAACTTATATTTGGTGTAACAAAATTCATCTTTTTTTAATGCAGTTTTATTCCTTCGAAGGCTTCAGCTACCGCCATCACAAAAACAATCAAGGAGAATTTTACCAAGAGCTGGAAGAACTGGACGGAAGTTAGAAAAGATAAGGATGCAAATAAGAAGATGTTAAGATCATTTTTGGTAAGTTATTCGATTCTACGAAATAATTAATTTGGTACTGTATTATCTTTTATATTGACTTGATTAATTAATTAATTATTGCCTTATAATTAACAACATTATTGTAAATTTCTTAAATAGGAAAAATGTACATGGTATCCAGGGGAGCAAGCCGCAGTTGAGAGAGTGTTCCATAAGAGATGTTCTCATCGCTATTCTGAATTGATGCGGAGGGCGCGCAATACGCGTACGAAGCCATCTTATATGGGAGACTCAACTTGGGCTGAGTTTAATGAGTATTGGGAGAAAGATGAAGGATTTAAGAATTATTGTGAGAAAGCCAAGAAGAACCGTGCTTCTGAAAAAGGTGGCTGCACACACACGGGGGGGAGTGTTAATACTGCAACGCATTACATACGTTTGGTAAATTTATTACTTAATTTATTACTTGATTAATTAATTAATTATTTATAATAATTAACTAGTCATTTTCAATATGTGTATTTAATTAATAATATATATATTTATGTATATATATAGGTGGAGAGGGAACAAAGGCAAATCACTTTGCCTGAGTTGCATTGCCACATGCATATGGTGGAGGAGACTGGTGAGTACGTTACAGATCGGGCGAGGCGTATTCAGGTAAAACTACTTTTACAATTATATATATTAATTAATGTTTATTATTTATATTAATAATTAGTTATTTATTTGTTGGGTTATTTTTTCAGGAGAGCTTCGAGGGTGGGATGGCTGAGTACCATCAGTCACAACAGGGCAGTGGGGCAGCTGTCGATCCAGTGGAGGAGGCTAGAGTAGCTCGTGATGTTTGGGAGAGAGCAGTTGGTCCCCAAAAGACTAATCGTCTGGTAGGATCAGGTGGTATTGGACCGGCTGCTTTTCGAACAAGCATTATTCCGAGTCTATCAGAGTCACATTCTGGATCCTCGACTGGTCGCAATTATGTTCCCAATGCTGGTGAGTTGAATGAGGTTAGGCAATTGACGCAGCAACTGAGCGAGGCTCAGCGTCAGATTGCCGAGCGGCAGCAGCAAAGCGATCGGGAAATTCAGGCGATTCGGGAGCAGGCTAGGGTAGCTGACGAGCGCATGGAGGAGCGCTTTAAGTTCTTGCAGGATCAGATGGTGTCTAGCTCGAGGCCATCCTCATCAGCATCCTACCCGCCGCCGCCACAGCAGCAGTACTACCAGCAGCAGTATGCACCCCAGTATCCCCCGTCGTATGCATCCCAATATCCCCCGCAGTATACACCGCAGTATGCGCCGCCATTCCAGCCATACCAGCAGCAACATCAGTCACCCCGCCAGCCATACCAGCAGCCCCAACATCAGTCACCCCTGATCCAGCCAAACCAGCAGTACCCCCAGCAGCGGTCACCCCCGCTGGACATTGATCTTAATGTCCAAATGTCATCGCTCAGTGCTTTACTTCAAGATGATACATATTATAATAATGTTGATGACATTGACCGGCAGGCACCCCAGTAGCTTTAGATTATTTTATTTATTTGTCTGGATATTTTATTAATTGTCTGGATATTTTATTAATTGTATGGATATTTTTACTGCTTTTCCCAATTTTTATTTTTTTAAATTAAAAATTAATTAGTTATTGGATTTTATTTTTTTATCAATAATTAAAAAAATTAATAAAATAATATATATTTTTAATTAAAACGATTTTTTTAAAAAAATAAAATTTATTTTTTAAAAATAATAATAATTTTTTTTAATTAAAATAATAATAATTAATTTTTTTTTTAATTAAAATACTAATAATTATTAAAATAAAAAAATAAAATTTATTTTCTAAAAATAATAATAATTTTTTTTAATTAAAATAATAATAATTAAAATTTTTTTTTTAAAAAATGTTTTTTTAAAAAAATTATATTCATTTTTTTTTAAATAAAACGGGTGTTTTGCGGCGGATAAGGGGTACTTTGCGGCGGATAATTTGCGGCGGATATTAGGTACTTTCCGGCGGATATATTGCGTCAAAAATTTGTCCCCTTTTCCGGCGGATTATCCGCCGCAAATTTGCGTTGGATTTTGCGGCGCCACTAAATCCGCCGCAAACTTGCGGCGGATAATCCGCCGCAACGCGTTTGCTTCGAGCTGGCTACCGGCGAAAAACTTCCGCCGCAAAGTCCAAATATCCGCCGCAAATTTGTCTTTTGCGGCGGATTTCGCCCGCCGCAAAGTCCAGCTTTTTTTGTAGTGGAGGTCTTGTGTGGAAGTAGTAATAGGGTGAGTCTGAGTTTCACGGAGCATAGTCGTAGGGTCAACGTTTTCTGGTGAGGGATCAGGTTCAGCTATGAGGAGATGAAAGGTTCGCTTACAACGGTGGCCAGGGGCGTATTTGTCATCACAATTGTAACATAAGCCCTTCTCTCTTCGAGCTTGTAATTCCAGGGGTGAGAGACGACGCACCGGGGTTGTTTGTTTGGCTGGGGTGGTTGTTGGTACAGTGGTATTTTGTGGTGGTTTGAGTGGTTGTTTCTGGGTAGTTGTTGAGGAACTAGGGTTTTGGAAAAATGGTGATTTACGAATTAAAACAGAGTTCTTATCATTAAATTTTTCTTCTTGTAATTTAGCCAAACTAATTGCATGAGATAAAGAAATAGGTTGAAAAGCCAATACCTCACGGCGAATTTCCGGCTTGAGACCGTTAACGAAGCAGCTGAGATAGAACGGCGGCGGTAGTCCCACGATGCGATTCGCCAGTGCTTCAAACTCGGTCTGGTACTCTTTCACTGAACCCGTTTGACAAAGCCTATAAAGAGTGACCCTTTGGGATCTTCATAGTGAGAGGGAGCGAAGCGCAACTCCAACGAATGCAGAAACATCGTCCATGAAACAAGTTGCCCATTGGCGTGCATCCACTGATACCACGTCAAAGCTTCCCCTTCGTGGTAGAACGAAGCTAGACGTAAACGTTGATCATCGGCAATGTGGTGAAAATAAAAAAATTGGGTGATTTTGAAAATCCACCGTAAGGGATCTGTGCCGTCAAATCGAGGTATTTCGAGCTTAATCGACGTGTTAGAGAACGGTCGGGGTAACACGAGATCTGGTGGTGGGACGATGACGCCAGGATTGGCGGCGTGGTTGCGAAGTTGAGTAACTTCGTTGGAGAGAATAGCGAGGTTTTGTTGAAAGGTTTGCTGATTAGTAAGGATTTGTTGGAGCATTTCTTCGAGTGTGGGTGAAGGAGGCGGAGTAGACATGATGAAAGCACCAGTGTTAGGTCTAACAGAGCACAAAGCAATAAACAGTCTCCTTCGAGGGGAACACCTCCTAAAACAAAGAAAATAACTTCAATTTACTGCTTGTATTATTCATTCCTTTTCAATAATTATATAGTACCATGAATGGTACTATTACAGCTGTAAAATGATGACTCACACAAATCTAGAAAGATCTACCTATGAGTCACAAAAGATAAGAATTGAAAAGGACAATTGGATACTAGATCCTTCTTACATCATAGTAAAATGAGCGGTAAATATATTTAGAATTGTGTCTCAAAGTCCCTCAAGTATTTGGGCTTGACTTTGTTCCTCTTGGGCCTCTTTTGAACCATGTTGTAGTTTTCTTCCTCCTCTAAGCCCATAACAAAGATACTATTTAAAGCAATTTTATTCAGTAATTTATAATTACTTTCTTTTTTAGGGATATAATTACTTTCTTATTATATGTTATATTTTCACCTAACTAATTCATTAAAGACCTTTACATCTAATCAAATTTGATTTTATAAGGAAAAATGTGAAATTCCAACATATTAAAAGGAAGATGCTATTTAAAGAAATTTTATTTGGTATTTCATAATTATTTTCTGTTTTAGGGACATGATAACTTTCTTATGTATGTTATATTTTTATCTAACTAATTTATTGAAGAACTTTATGGGTGAACACAACAACAAAGAAATATTGAAGTTATGGGTGAACATTTGTTATTATCAAATCACACAAAGAAACTTTCTTATGTATGTTATATTTTTATCTAACTAATTCATTGAAGACCTTTATATCCAATCAAATTTGTTATTTTCTTACAAAAAACTTACGAGGATGAACATTTTATTAGAATCTCACCTCAAGGTCTCGGGTTCAAATATTGAGTGTGACAAAACTCTGTTGGGAGGGGAGAACCACACGGACCGGAAAAATCAGGTATTCACGTGGCCAGCTAGGTTCACCGGCAAAGCCAATGGGTACCGCACACTAATAACACGGGAACCCAAAATTTTACTAGAATGACTAAAACATCCACGTCACTCAGAAACTCAAAAACTGAACCATAACACCAGAACAACTTTATGTATTCATCATTTCACCGTCGGATATTGCATTTTCAAACCACTACAAAAATAAATTTGCTTTTGCCAAAAAAATTATAAATAATAATATAACAATACTTATGTAATAAGTGAAAGTAATTAAAATATCTACGTCCATTTATATTATTATATCACTTGTATATTAAAAAAAAACATAGTATATCATCCCTTGGTGCATACATACTAGTTTATATATTAACAATACTTCACAATTGTACCCAACTCTGTTAATAATCCACCACCTTTGTATTGACGTGAATTGTAAAATCAATTTTTTTCGTTATTATGCTATTAATTTTATATGTGCTTATAAGCAATAATATATCTGTTAAAGCTAAATTATCATATCCATTGCATTTGTGAAGGTTAAAAATAAAATGTGAAACGTCAAACGAGTTAATCAAATGCATCACGAATACGCATCTCTATTTACCAAAAACAAAAGAGAATACGTCGCATATTTGCTTCATGGAAGGAAAATAAACGTAAAAAATGAAACAAATTGCACCAGCCGGGAATCGAACCCGGGTCTGTACCGTGGCAGGGTACTATTCTACCACTAGACCACTGGTGCTACTTAAGGTAAAATTGTGTTGTGATATCTTTTCCTTTTATAATAGAGTTTAATTTATTGTGTATAAACTTTTACAACCACCACCAATCACAATTTATGGAGTGGTTGGTTACCAATTGACTAATTGGTTTGGTGGTTACCAATTAACCAATTTCTTTTTAATGATGTGTCCGCTTGTAATTGGTAGATAGTGTAAACATGGATACACCTATTGTTTATATAAATTAAATCATTTATAATTTAATTTTTTGTTGCTAATATATTCTGCTGTATAGTTTAATTTAATGTCAACAACTGCTAAGTCCAATTAATTCAACTCCTACTTGAATCATCTCCTTGTACTTACCCTACATCTCCCTCCATCCTCTCTATATCTCTCTTAATGTTACTCTTTCATCATTAAAAAATTATAAATAAATGATGAGAGAGAGTAAAATTAAGAGAGAGATAGAGAGGATGTAGAGAGATGTGGGGAGAACGGAAAAAAAGGATCCAAAGTCATTTTTTCGCGACCCTTCAAATTTTCAACTCTATTAGTTATTTCTTTACTACGAACTCTTATTTATTTTACATCTTGTTTGGCAGCACCAAAAAATACTACAATAGAAAAATAAGCTAATTTCTCTTGTAAAGTGTTAATTTGAAAGAAAAAAAAACTCCATCAACCCTAGAATGAGTGTTAAATTTGTGAAAAAAGTTTGTTCCAAAGTGAATGTCAATATTTCCGGTGTTCTTTTTTTATACAAGGAGATAAAGAAAAGAAAAATAGTAGAAAACTAAAATTAGCTCCTTAGGAAGGAGATCCTCCTGGCATCAACCGACAAAGGTAACTTCAAGCCATCAAGAGGCGTATCAAAAAGCCGCCATAATGAGTCCATATTAGCTCCCAGTTTAGCGAGAAAGTCTGCACAAGTAATTCCCCTCTAAGAGTATGCAACAAGTCAACAACTCAACCCCTCAATCCCTCCCAAGCAATTCCTTGATATTCAAGAGAATAGGGCATATTGATGGAAGGTGTGAACAACTGTGGTCAGCTAGATCGAGTGCATAGAGTAAGAGTAGCAAATCAACTTTCGAATTCCTTTGCTCCAAGCTAGCTTCAAACCATGGTAAATGGATTGAAGTTCAACATGGATGTTATTAGACACACCAGTGATCCCAGCAAAACCACATAACCATGCACTGCCACTATTACACAACAAACCTCTAAACCCAACTGCTCTCGGGTTTCCCAAGCTACTACCATCTATATTAAGGATAAAAGCATCACGCCTTGTAGGATGCCACAAAACCCAACGAGGTGCTGAAGACTCGGACATTAGGAGGGGGAAAGTCATCTGTAGGAGATTAGCAAAATTAAGCACCGTAAGTTTCAAAAAATACTAAAAGGTATCCTCATTAGCCAAACATAATTTGTTTCGAACTCACCAAATCCACCAAACCCTAGCAATTAAGAGGTGAGGGTTTGGACCTTCAAGGCCCATATGAAACCATTATTATAATTGAGACTCATCCAAGACACCCTACTGCAAGAAACCCATAGAAAACAAAACTCGCTTAGGGAATACACAATCACACAAACAATGAAGGATAGATTCAGGTTCCTGCTGGCAGCGCCTATAGAGAGCAGACAACATACCTCTACTAGAGAGCATGGCAGAGGTCGGTATAGCATTATGGCAAGCTATCCATAAGAAAAATTTGAGTTTTCAGGAATAGGAAGCTTCTAAAGCCACTGCCAAGAGAATGATGCAACATTTGTGAGAGGACCATATTTTTTGCCAAGAAGCCATTTGTAGCCTGCAATAGATGTGTAAATACCATCCAAACACACAATCCAAGTAAAAACATCCTCACAAACAGAATTCAAACAGATAGAAGTGTGAATGTGTTGCCTGACATGTTGATGAAGTTGAGTATTTTTTTTTGATAAGCAATGTTAGTGGGGGTGAGGGAATGTTAGTTTTCGGGGTTTGAACCCGAGACCTCCTTCTTGCACTCTTTTGGTGCACTCCTTCGATATCCCTTAGCTCGTCAACTGAGCTACCTACTTGAGATAATAAAGTTGGGTATATAAGTTATCCAAGTTACAATAATCTTGGTGGATAACGTCTTAAATGCATAGAATTTAAACAAATGGGATTAGTGTGCATGTGTTGCTTGACATGTTGAGGAAGTTGAGTATATAAGTTATCCAAGTTCCAAGAATCTTGGTGGATAACGTCTTTAATGCACAAATGGATATCATGAATATCCACAAAAGGAACCAACTTGCTAAGGGGGCCAAACTTGGTGCAGGGAGAGTACCAGGGGAAGAACTACCATTGCCAATCTTGTAATCATACCTGGGCCAAAGCTTGTTCCTAGGAAGCTATTGCTTTAGAGAAAACTTGGACATCATCCGTAAAGAGGAGGTGAGATAAGGGAGGGACCTGTCTAGACAATCGGACCGACTGCCACTAATTAGTGTCCACCGCTGAGAGGATGGCATGCAGCAATTTTTCCATATATACAAATGAGATATGGGGAGAGGAAATTTTAACGTTGGCCTCTATTGGAAGCAAAATTGGGCATCCAAAGTTGAATGTAATATTAATTAATCTCATCTCATATCTCATATATACTGCGAATACCGTCCTGCAGTCACTCTGCAGTCGGTTATTCGCGCCCTAAATTTGCTGTTACCGCACTCAATAACCCCTTCCTCTGCCCACCACATTCGCATCTCTCTCCCCCTCCCACATTTCGCTTTCTCCGCTCCATCTTCCCTCCCTCTCAAACTCTCGCATCTCTCTCTCCCCTCTCGCATCTTCCTCGGCTCTCTCTCTTTCTGGACCTTCTGTGTTCTCTCTCATCTCAAACCATTGTTGACCAACTTCAAGCCTCACCACCACCCCTCAGCCACGAGCTCCGGCGAGCCCTCATCTCACTTCCCTATGTTTCCTGCGAACTGAAATCACCAATGAAGAGGAACGAACCAAAACGACGCACAATTACCACCCACACGCGTTGCACGCATCTACGCCTTCACGCCACCGTCGTCGTCTTCTTCTACTCTTCTCTCTGTTTTCTGGTAAGCCCGCATCTCTGAAAATTTGGATTAAATTGAAATCTTTGAACCCTGATTTCTAATTTCTGAAATTGATGAAATTTGGGGAAATTGATTGAATCGATAATGTAATTTGCTGAATTGAATTTCATTGAAAACCCTAATTTCTAATTTCTCCTTTGCAAGAAATTTGCATTTCTGAAGCATTTGATTTGCATTTCTTTTACCCCACAATTTTGATATCAGGGGTATTTTCTTTTACCCCACAATTAAGAATATGTTATTATGTGTTTTTGCAGGCATCATACTACATGATTCATCAGGCACAATCAATCTCCCTTTTGGAGGAAACTGATAAACAAATAAGAGAACGCGCTTGTGGAGAGAAATTGAAGCTTTTAAAAGAAGCTCGCAATGAGTACAGAGAACAGGTCATTGACTGCGTTAGGCATTGCGCTTGGTAATATGACCATATGAAATAGCACTTGAGCTAATATTGTCTTACCTGTTTAAATTTCCCCCAATAGGTTTTTACTATCGAAGAGGCATTCTACTTAATCAAGTTAGATAACTTTCAGCAGTAGTCTGGTCAAAGTAAAATAAAATTCAGCAATAGTGCTTAACATATATTTTATGCTTTCAGCTTCTAATTATGTTGTTAACCAAATTTGATGAGATGCACTTTAATGCAACAGTTTGATTGTGTTCTTTTCTTACTTTTAATTTTCAAATTGATCAACTTATTGGGCCCAACATAGAGTACTGAGCTAACGTATTTCTAATACTGAGAAAAAGTACATAGTTTTGAAAGAATTTAATGGGATTCCACAATTTTACTACTGATTAAACTTTTCAGGTGCCACTGTTTATAGATACTTCTCTTTCATCTGAAATCAAGTAATCAACATGATAAAATTTTAGGACTTTGTACTAGAATATATTTCAATGTCTTGTTTCAGTCTGCTTTTTCCTTCTGCTCCTTAGATACTAATATCCTTTATAAAAGCCTAGCAATCATTATTCTTGATAACCTTGAGTTGCATATTTTTGTTGTTTACCTTATTCTATATTTCTTTTTGTTTTTACTTCTTGCTTTACAGGTATCGCATCTCTCTGTTTTCTCGATGGAAGCTGCGAGGAATGTATGCAATGTGCATGTGGATAGTCCAGTTGCTACAGGTTCTTAGCCATATGGATTCAGTGTTTATCTACATCCCCAAATATTATCTGGAAGCTTTGGTAAATAAGCATTTTCCACTGGTTTAAAATTAACAACAGCTTTGATTCACTGACCACAGATAAAATATATCTTTAGTTATCGGCTTCCATACGGTTCATTTTTTTGGCCTTGCTATTACTTACCCATCACACGTGTTAGAGTAAGCATCTGATGCACTGTGTTTAGACAGAGAGAGGGTCATGATATAAAAGCATAAATTTTGATATGAATTTGAATTGGGAGTCGCACATAATTAGACTGCCTTAGATAATTTGATGAAGTATATATGAATTCATTTACTACATTTTCTCTCAGCATTTTTTATAAATACATAGAAAAAGTTCTCTCCGCATTAACATTTTGTGTTCCATACAGGTTGATTGCTTTCATGTATTGCGGAAAAGTGATCCTCCATTTGTTCCGTCCACAATTTTGATCAACCGCGGGATTCCTTCATTTGGATGTTCTTCCCTTTCAATTTCGCCATTCTTCATTTTTAATATTTGACTTGTGCTGGATATAAATGATTGTTTACTTGACATTTGTTTCTGGATTTGGGTAATGGGAATTGAATATGCAGAATTGTGGGGAAATTTTTAAGGCTATTTGCATTAGCCTTTTTGAGGACGGGTGACATATCCTAGGTGTTGGTTTATTCCTTTTTGAGGACGGGTTTTTGCGGTTACGGTTTCCGGTGTTGGTTTATTCCTTTTTGGGCTTTGATTCAAGGGTTTTTGATTTTATCGTGTCAGTTTCTGTTTTGTAAATGTGTAATTGAGTTTGATCTTGTGTGTTTGTTAATGTTAGAACGGTTTTTATTACTTATTCATTGAATTTCACTGTTTCATGTCACTTAATTTCACCGTTTCATGTCACTTAACCTTGCTGTCTCTTTTATTTTTTAAGTCATTCAGTTGCTTCAACCTAAGCATAGTAGTAAGCTGACTTGTAGCTCATTCTATAATTTGTAAAGGAATCAAGGTGCTCTAATATAACTTCAAATTAAAAACTTCGTATGTATATCAGTTTATTCACGCCATGATTACTACATAAATACTTCCATGGTGGCTATATTTTTTGTAGTTGTAGATTCTTTGATTTCCACTTGCCAAAACAGGATACACACACACACACACATATTTCATTTGGAATTGGACTGGGGGAAGCAGTTGGTGTTTGTTTCATTCTTGAAGAAGTTTTTCTATCAATTTCCCTTTACCACTGGCCTCAAAATATTTACCTAGAGAAAATGTATCATATTTGTTTTCACTTGGATTGGTCCTGTCTCGAAAGTTGCATTAGTATTTAACTTTATTCAAGCCTACTAATAATAATAAAAACGGATGTGTGAACAATTAGGATCCAGAATAGGCTACTACATATCATGGCAAGAGTTGATGAAATGGCCAAACTGATGCTAGCACCATCACCAGAGTTGATGAAAGGTAACCTAAATCCTACTATATTTTCTTGCCTGCAGCTCTAATTTCATATACGGCTTGAAACTTGTCTAAGATAGAAATTTGACTGCTCTAAGTTATTGCAGCTGACATAATGTGCAAAAAGTTATATCGTGTATTGCATCATTACTAAAAGAAGTAAGGCCACGATCATTTGCATTGATGTGATATCAGATTGATGAGAATGTCCGGAGGGAGATAATTAATCACCGATCATTAAGGCATCCAAATATTATCGGGTTCAAAGAGGTAAGAGTTTGCTTTTCTTTCTTTAACTTTTCATTAGTTAGATTTGAAGGGGAATTGGGGGCTTTGAATTTAGTATTTGGTTATCTGCATTATTTTCTTGCCTGCAGCTCTAATTTTAAACTTATTTTGTCCTTCAATTTGTGATTCACTATGTATGTGCAAGTGTCTCATTGCGTCATGGTCATGTTACAAGTTACAACAGTACACCATTGAGGAAAAAATCATTGAAAGGGCTTACAAAAAGCTTGCACTTGATGCTTTGGTGATTCACCAAGGGCGATTGGCTGAGCAGAAGGTAAGGATTTGCTGGATGTTTTTTTCTTGTTTTTTTGCTGCATGGGATATGGATTGTATAATATGGGTTCCATTGGCTTATATGTGCAGCGGTGAATAAAGATGAGTTGCTTCAAATGGTTAGATTTGGGGCCGAAATGGTTTTCAGTTCCGAGGATAGTACAATCACAAATGAGGATATTGACAGAATAATTGCTAAAGGAGAAGAAGCAACTGCTGAGCTTGATGCCAAGATGAAGAAGTTTACTGAAGATGCAATCAAATTTAAGATGGACGACAGTACGTATCCTATGACTACTTAAAGTGTTGAAAAAAATACCGGATGCTTTCAGCTATTTTTATTAGTTTAGAGTTACTAACACATCTACTTTCTTGTAGCTGCTGAGTTATATGATTTTGATGATGAGAAGGTAAAGGTTACATTTTGTTGTGTCTTTGGCAACTATTTTCTATTTTTTATATCAACATACTCTCCCTTGCCCCATTCTTATCTATTTGATCAACTCTAGCAATCCATTTTCTTTTTTTCAATAAAGGATGAGGATAAGTTGGATTTCAAAAAAAATTGTGAGTGAAAACTGGATTGAACCACCAAGAAGGGAGCGGAAGCGCAAGTAAGGATTGCCCTTTACATTTTAATTTATACACTCAGTTTTATTCAGCATTTTTTTATTGACATGATATGCTTTTGGTTTCTTACTAGTAGGATACCCGTGCATTCGTACGGGTGCTGTCGTGTTATTTTTATGAAAGAACTTAGACAGTATTTAAATAGTTTGAACATTACCCCGTGAAAATAGAGACAAATTTAAAGTAGATAAAAAATGAGTTTCAAATTAAAAATAGATAAATATTAAAATCTAAAAATGTAAAAGTATCATTTAAAAACAATACATGCATTTATCCCGTGTTTTTTTATATATCAGTGAAGTGTTCTTTTATAAATCAGTGTTGTTATCCCGTGTTTTTTTATATATTAGTGCAGCTATCCCGTGTTTATATATATATATATATATATATATATATATATATATATATATATATATATATATCAGTGCAGTTATCTCATAGTTTCAATTGATTATTTGAGTTGATTATATTTATATATTTAGATATATATATATATATATATATATATATATATATATATATAGAGAGAGAGAGAGAGAGAGAGAGAGAGAGAGAGAGAGAGAGAGAGAGAGAGAGAGAGAGAGATGTTTTAAAAGAAAAATAGACAAAAATCACAAATAGAAGAATAATCCTCCAAGTAATTTGATCACTTACAATTAAGTCTCTATGAGAGGCACACAACATGATCCAACAATGTAAAAGTATCATTTAAAAACAATACATGCATTTATCCCGTGTTTTTTTATATATTAGTGCAGTTATCCCGTGTTTATATATATATATATATATATATCATTGCAGTTATACCCGTATTTTTTTATATATCAGTGCAGTTATCTCATAGTTTCAATTGATTATTTGAGTTGATTAGTAGATTATAGTAGATAGTAAAAGATAGATAGTAGATTATTAATAAAAAATATTTATCCCGTGTTTTCTTTATATATCAGTAACAATTATTTGTCCTTCTTTTGGTATTAGTGACAAATATTTGCCCCATGTGTTTTAAATATTAATCAGTTTAAATAGTCATTAAGTATTCTTCTTTTATTAGATAGTAGGTTCATAGTAATTTTCAAAAATTATAATTATCAATGGCAAATATTAATCCCATGTTTTTTATATATCACTGCAGTTATCTCTTGTTTTCTATATATCAGTGCAGTTATCTGGTAGTTTCATTTGATTATTTTAGTTGATTAATAGATTATAGTAGATAGTAATTTTGTTAGATAGTATATTATCAATAAAAAATAATTGTTTTAAATAATAATTAGTCTTCTTGTTTTTTAGATAGTAGGTTTGTAGTAGTAGTCTTCAAAAAATTTAATTATCAATGACAAATATTAATATCGTGTTTTTTTTTTCATATATTAGTGCAGTTATCCCGTGTTTTATATATATCAGTGCAGTTATCTCGTAGTTTCAATTGATTATTTTAGTTGATTAATAGATTATAGTAGATAGTAAAAGAGAGATAGTAGATTATCAATAAGAAATATTTTTCTTAATATTAATCAGTAGTTGAAATAGTTAAATATTATTGTTTTTTAGATAGTAGGTTTATAGTAGTCTTCAAAAATTTTAATTATCAATGACAAATATAAATCCTGTGTTTATATATATATATATATATATATATATATATATATATATATATATATATATATCAGTGTAGTTATCCCGTGTTTTTTTATATGTCATTGCAGTTATCCCATAGTTTTAATTGATTATTTGAGTTGATTAGTAGATTATAGTAGATAGTAAAAGATAGATAGTAGATTATCAATAAGAAATATCTCTCCCATGTTTTTTTTATATATCAGTAACAATTATTTGTCCTTTTTTAATTAGGTATTAGTGACAAATATTGTCACGTGAGTTTTAAATATTAATCAATTTAAATAGTCATTAAGCCTTCTTGTTTTTTTAGATAGTAGATTTATTGTAGTTTTAAAAAATTATAATTATCATGGTAAATATTAATCTCGTGTTTTTATATATCACTGCAGTTATCCCGTGTTTTTTTATATATCAGTGCAGTTATCTTGTAGTTTCGATTGATTATTTTAGTTGATTAGTAGACTATAGTAGATAGTAAAAGTTAGATATTAGATTATCAATAAGAAATATTTGTTTTAAATATTAATTACTAATTTACATAGTCATTAAGTCTTCTTATTTTTTAGATAGTAGGTTTGTAGTAGTAGTCTTCAAAAAATTTAATTATCAGTGACAAATATTAATCTCGTGTTTTTTTTCATATATCAGTAGAGTTATCCCGTGTTTTTTTTATATATAAATGCAGTTATTTCGTAATTTCAATTGATTATTTTAGTTGATTAGTATATTGTAGTAGATAGTAAAGGAGAGATAGTAGATTATCAATAAGAAATATCTGTTTTAAATATTAATCAGTAGTTTAAATAGTCTTTAAATATTATTGTTTTTAGATAGTAGGTTTATAGTAGTCTTCAAAAATATTAATCTTGTGTTTTTTTGTATATCAGTGCAGTTATCCCGTGATTTTTATATATCATTGCAGTTATCTCGTAGTGTCAATTGATTTCTTTAGTTGATTATAATAGATATTAAAAGATAGGTATAGATTATCAATAAGAGGTGTTAGTAGATTATCAATAAGAATGTAAACAGATTTCGGAGAGAAAAATTAAAATTTTAAGGTGATAGTTTTGTTTTGTTTTTTAGTGTGACTCATTTACATTTTTATAGGTAATTTGAATAGAGTAGTGTTTGTATAAATTTAGAAATTTAGTTAAAAAAATTAAAGTGAAGTGATAAAAGAAAGAGAATAATTATTTATGGAAAAATTAAAAGTAAAGTAAAAAGAAAAAAAGGAAGAAAGAGAGTGTAAGAGAAAAGTGAAAAGGAGAAAAGATAGTGTTAGAAGAAAGTGAGTGTAAGAGAAAAGTGAAAAGTAAGAAAGAGAGTGTAAGAAGAAAGAGAAAAAAAAAGAAAAAAAAGAGTGTAATGACATTTTTACCCTTAAATTAGATATGTGTCTTGTTAATAAGAAATTCAAATTGGTAATTTCATAGGAGGTTTGTTTGTATAAAGAGATATTAGATTCGTAGTTACTCAGAGTCTGAATACTTCAAGCAAACATTGCGCCAAGGTGGTCCTACTAAACCAAAAGAGCCCCACATTCCTAGAATGCCTCAGTTGTAAGCTTCTACACTTTATTTTTCTTTTTAAAATATTGCTCCTGTATATAATTTTTACTGATAGTTCTAGGTTCCTCTGCCTCCAGGCACGATTTCCAATTTTTCAACACACAAAGGCTGAGTGAGCTGTATGAAAAGGAAGTGCGCTTTCTCATGGTAGGCGCATGTGATTGTGAAACAAGTTTGCTTATTTATATCTTTAGGTTTAGCTTAGCTTGACAAACAGGTACTGTTCAGTACTTATTATTTTATAAATTTTCAGCAAACACATCAAAAGAATCAGGTAAAGAACTCGATTGACGTTGATGAATCAGAAGGTATACAAGGACTCTGCAGGCTCTACTATTTTGACTCCTTTTTATGTGTATATTGTTTATTTTAATTATGATGCATTGATTGTTAATTGTTTAGAGGAGGGAGATCTGTTGACTTCTGAAGAGTTGGAAGAAAAGGAACGCCTGCTTGAAGAGGTGAACAATTTTCCCCACCCTTTGCAAACTAGGCTTTCATATGGGTCTTCTTCATTTATTTATTTGGTTAATATAGGGATTTTCATCATGGAGCCGAAGAGATTTTAATACTTGCATCAGGGCCTGTGAAAAATATGGCCGAAATGATATAGAAAGTATTGCTTCTGAGGTGGAAGGAAAAACTGAGGAGGCAGTTGAAAGATATGCAAAGGTCTTCAAAGAAAGATACAAGGAGTTAAATAGTATGTTACAACTAATGTGGCCTTTTTTTAAAATATACAACTAATGTGACTGAAACTGAAACAATCTTTTGTTGTATGTTTGAACATGGAATACAAATATATCTGTTATTTGCCAGAATATTTTTTTCAAAAATCACTCAGTTTTTTTGTTTCATATAACCAACCAACAACTTGGGTAGTTGTTATTTTGAAATAGACTTCCTTAGCACTATGCTGAGTTCAAAACGCAGCCCATTGGTGTAATGGAATTTTTTTTTTATCATGTGTGCGTGTTGATTTATCAATTGTAGGTTGAAATCATTTTCTCATTGAAATGTTTAGGTTCTACCTAATTTGTGCATTTTAAATCATTCTGTACAGCTTATGATAGAATTATAAAAAACATTGAGAGGGGGGAGGCTAGAATTTCTCGGAAGGATGAAATCATGAAATCACTGCGACGTCTTCTTTTTTACTTGCAGCATTTCTCCCATATATTGTCTTCTTTATTTTGGTTATTTCGCACCAATAATTATTAGAAGCATACTTAAATTAACCAACATAATGTTAAGCCTACGTGTTCATAAATTATTTCTATCCATATACCAATTATTAATGTGTCACAATTACATGAAATATTGTTGAGACAGGTTAGGGAAATTACAGGTGGCAGAAGAACCACATGCAAATTTTCAAAACTCACAAAACTATAAATCTTGGGGAGTCTACGGCTCCCATTTTGGCGCCAAGACATGCAAAACAGTGTATTTTGGAGTACTTAAGTAGTCGGAAAAAATTAACTGTTCAAGCATAGTTTGTTCCTCAATAACCCGTTTGGTGAAGAAAAAATTTCATAACATATTTATGTAATAAACTACAATGCTATTATAATAGTAAGCTCACAAAACCATATATAATAGTAGAAACATGTATAAAAGTAGTAAGCTCACACATGGTGATGCTTATGTCGTAGTAAGCTCACAAATTTTACATGTATAAGAAAATAATAGTATATAATAGTAAAAACATTTCCTGAACCAACACACTGTTTATCCAATCAAAGTGTAAATGTCCATTGTTTTTGATCCTCTCTAAGTTTTCTTATTACTTCGATTGTTTTTGAACGAATTTATTCTATTAAATACTTTCTAGCAAAAAATATTAACAATTATAATAATAGTAGTAGGTATAGGGAAAGCCCGTGCGAAGCACGGGTCAAAGGACTAGTTTTTTTTTTCAATTGTACTATCTAATTCATAAGCATCAACTCCAAACTTGGGTGCAAGTGGTTAATGCACTTCATCTAAATGGGTAGAGTCGGCTAGTACCTGGGTTTGATCCCCAGCGATAGAACAAATTGGAGTCAGATTTTACTTAGCCCCCGATCGAACTCTAGATTATTCGGGATCCCATTTCTCTAGACACCGGAGCAGGGTCAAAGACCTCTGGAGAAAAAAAATCTAATTCATAAGCATCAATATCAAGTGTGACACTTATTGTGGGACATATGATACTAAATTAATGCTACTACAACCTTATCAGTTTTCGTGATTTAGTCAAGCGAGTCTTATATCAACGAGAAGGTAGTAAATATTCCCTCTGTTGTTTTTTACTTGTCAGTTTTTAAGTAGACGTTGATGAAGGTTTAATTACTCTTGGACTATTTTCAAGCAATTTTACGTCCTATTTTTGCTTGAAAATAAATTTTTGATTAATTATCGTGTGTCAAAAATAATTACAAACGTAGTATTTATATACAATGGTCTCAACTGGCCACGATCATTAGCCTACAACTAACCACGATCAAAGAGTAGTTAATCGGCTAGAATTAACATACATGATGTCTGTTACGTGGTAGGAACCCTAAGAAACCGCCCCACTAACTGCCAAATACGTAAAATGTGTAAGCTATATCATGGAATGAAGTTAATGAATTTCAATGCCTTTTAAGTAATTTGAATCACCATCTTTAAATTTGTGTTTATGTTGAAAGTACTAAAAACCAATCAAAATTCTCTTTATACATCACTTTAGCATAAGACTAGTTGAACAGCTTATTAATATTACCAAATCGCTGTAGATGTATACTTGATACTTTGTGTTAGGATGATTGATAACTCTTATTTATAAGAGTTATTTATACTCCTAATGGCTAAATCAAAGCAAATTCTCAAGCAAAATCAATGTTTAGTTATGTAAATAAAGGTCTATTTATGTCAAGAAGGGTTAAGAGCTGATTTGTTATATTTTGGAACATTGGTGCCCTTGTGAGAATTTTAATGTCTTTGTTTAGTGTTACAGCACCTAAGCGCTATAGCGCTGAATGACAGTGGGTCAGCTGGAGATCAAAGGAAAAAGTACCCTTTTGGCGTGTAATACCCTAATTTTGTCCTATCCAAAAAAAAGAGAAATTTTATTTTTAATAAAAATAATTATTTTATTTTTCATGCCATGTTTTATTTTATTTTAGTTTGCTACAAGTTTTTAATTTTTGAAAAAATAATAATTAGAAGTGAAGAAATAAAAATAAGCCAAGAAGGAAGTGGGGGGGTCTATTAATAATAAGATGCTGTCATGGAGGCCCAACCCAGCAAAATGGCTAGCCCAATTCGCCTAGCCCAATCCAAAAAAAACCCTATCCATTTCGCATAACCCAACTCCATCAACACCTAACCCATATCCAACCCATAACCCACAACCCAACTCACCAAAACCCTAAAATCCCTCCTCTCCTAACCCTAATTCGACCCCACCCCCCTTTACCCTAAAAAATGTCCACATTCACTCTCCCCCCCAAGCCCCAAAATGCATCCACATTCATCCCTAGAAATCCGCCCCCCACTCTCCTTGATTCCCTCCTTGAAACTCTCAATCCCACTTCCACACACAACCCCACTTCCCCATTTTTCCCTTCCCAATACACTCAACCTCTCTCTCCTAACACACTCCACGCCTACTCCTCTCTCTCTCTCATTCCCAACGGCTCCTCTCCCCTTTTCCTACGCCCCCTTTCTTTCTCTCTCCCTCACACATCACTCAACTCACTCTCTCTCACACACTTCCCCTTCCAAACCCTAAACAAACTCACACTCAACCTCCATCCTTTCTTCTCATCTCTCACACAATCTTCACATCACACCCACGGCTCTCTCCTCTCCCCTCCTCTCACACACTCATTTTTTTTCTCTTCACACACTCATCCATTCCTCTCCCTATCACACACTTCACACTTGGCACTCCCTTCCTTCCTCTCACCTTCTCCATACCCACAAATTCGGCCATCACCTCCCCCACATCTCACATGTCTTCCTTTTTATTTTCCCCTTCAACAACTCCCCCCAAACCTCCATCATATCAAAGAAAGTCATCATCACTATCCAAGGGTGGTTGAAGTGGAGCAATGAAGAGAAGCAAGAGCAAGTTTTTTTTTGTATAAATAGGGTTCCCCACTTAGAGGAGGGGGGACGAATTTGGCTCTTAGAAAAAAAGGAGAATCTAAAAAAATTAGGGTTTCTCTTAGAAAATTTTCTTCCCCTTCTTTTCTTCCTTCTTAGTTTTTTTTTAGTTTAAAATTTTGGTGTATTGAAGGGATCCGAAGAAGAAAGCTTGGATTTGTTCAAGGTACAAAAATGTAATAATTTGTAGTATTGTTGCTTTTTTTTGTAATTTTTAGTTATTATAATTTTGTTCATATAATCATTGCCATTGTATTTTAATTATTGTTGTTCATGTTTTTTTTCGTTTTTTTTTAGTTACTGTTTTTATTTTGTTGTTGTCATGTTTTTATATTAGTTGCTTTTTTTTTATAAATATTAGTTGATGTTTTTATAAATATTGGTTGTGCTTTTTTAAAATAAATTATTGTAATTTTCGGACTAAAAAAAGTGCTAAAAAAATATGTTGTTTTTAAAAAAAAAAAAAATGGTTACTAATTTTCGGACTAAAAAAGTGCTAAAAAAATATATGTTGTTTTTTAAAAAAATGGTTACTATTTTCGGATTTAAAATAAACCAATAAACAAAAAAAATGTGTGTGTTCCTTTTTATTTAGGTACTAATATTTTCGGTCTAAAAAAAAAATAAATAAAAATGTTGTGCTTTTTTAAGTAATTTATTCTAATTTTCAGATTAAAAAAAATGATAAAAAAAAAAGATATGTTGTTTTTTTTAACAATTACTATTTTTCGGATTAAAAAAAAGTGATAAAAAAATGTGTGTTCCTTTTTTATTTTCGGATTTAAATAAAGTTTTTTTTTTTCAAATACTAAAAAATATTTTTTTTAAAAATAAATGGTTACTAGTGTCACTACTCTTTTCTAAAAAAAAATAACATAATAACAAAAATCTTTTTCAAAAAAAAAGTAAAAAGGCCCCTTTTATTTAGATAATAACTATGACAAAAAAAAAAACAACAAAAGAATTTTTCTCCATAATCCGCTTTCAAAATACCACTTGTTTAGTCTAGGGTTTTTTGAGGAAAAGCGTTTCAAGAACCACGTGCTCTAGGGTAGAATAGTAAAAAAGGTAATAGACCCGTCAATCGTTTTTTTTAGCGTCAAAACGCTATTTGCACCCCCGGCATCCATTTTTTTTAAAAGCGCCAAAACACTATTTGCACCCCCGGCAACCATTTTCTTTTAGCGTCAAAACGCTATTTGCACCCCCGGTGACCCTTTTTTTTAGCGTCAAAACGCTATTCACACCTCCCTTTTTAATACAACTCCTTTATTATTTGCACCCCCCTTTTTATCACCTACTCCGCTTTTATTCACAACGTGATGCTTCCGAACCGTTCTTTTTTTTTTTTTTTCTTTCTTTCGAAAAATCGAATTCGCGCAAAAAATAGGTTGTCTATAGCGGTCACTCTGGGTCTTGCTTGTTTGAACGCTATAAATACCTTCTTTTCCGAATAAGCCATTAATGACGACCACTCTGGATTTATCTGTTTGGTCACCATGAACGGTCTCTAGTTTTCCCAAACTTTTCAAAAAAATAAAAAAATACCAACACACAAATATTTTCTACCCAAGAACTACGTAGCTTTGATTTCTCCATCGCACCCGGAGATACGTAGGAGCGGGGGCCCACTCCCGTCGAGCGCAAAAAACTAAAATTTTCATTAAGTCTTCCTTTCCGTTTTTTTTTTGCGAATAACAAAAAAGGGTAAATTAAAGTGTTTTCTTTAAACTTTTTTTCTACACATTAAATTAAAAGGTAACCTTTTTAGGATGTTGCGGGGTGCTTGTACCTTCCCCGCACTTAATCGACCCCCGAACCCAAAAACAAAGGTTTTTTTCAATGTTTTCCTAAAAATAAATATTGATGGCGGCTCCATTGTTCAAATGCAACGAGGAATCCCTCCTCGGATTCTTCGGTCGCTACAGCTGGCGACTCCACTGGGGACTTTTTTTAGAGGGTCAAGCCTAATTTAGTTAAATGTGTAAATTATTAGTTTAGTACTTTATTTACCCTTAGTCTTTATATTCGCATATTGAACCTTAGGATAGAAGACTTTTATACTGCTATTCGTTTTCTTGCAAACCTTAGGGTAGAAGACTTTTATATTGCTATCTGTTTGCTCTTTTGCAGTTTGGGTAGTTTTAGGTTGCTTATATCACACACATCACCTACACCTATTTATTCACACGCTTCTGAGTGGGGCCCTATACCCGGGTCTGAAAAATAAACTTAGGACGAGCGGAGATGATTAGTGACAGTCATTCTGGATTTATCTGTCTGACTCTCATGAAAATCTCAACCAGAGTATGCTCTTTCGCGGCATCCCACACCAGGTAGCTCGCTATCGTTGTGGGTCATATCGTGAAAGGGATTTTAGCTCTGGAAACCTTTGTGAGGAAGTGAATAGAACTACCTGAGAGGTTGATCACATAAGTGACCCTAGACCGTGACCTATATGTAAGACATAACCTGTTTAGGACACAAAAGCAATTCACCTACCCGCTGCATCATCGCAAAAACTTTTTATCTTTCAAAAAAAATCAAACAATGAAAACCATTTATTCTTTGGCCCTTTACATATTCTATGTGACATGGTTAATGTTTCCTCAAATTTTTGAATCACCAAAATATGCTTTTATTAACGCATGTAACGTCTTTCTTTAATTCATCATACATCATCATTATTTCACAAAAAAATACAAAAAAATCCTCACATTGCATGCTATTCATCTCATTTAGGTTTGCCGGGAATTGTAAGAGGTTCGAAAGTTTTGTCATAAGCAAGGCAATATGGGATCAAACTGTGAGGCAATCCAAACTCTGAACTACCCTATAGTGAAACAGCCTAATCTGACAAGTCTAAGGGAATGTGCTGGTCGATTGCCGCCCATCGAACGCAGGTCTTTTGATAGAGTGTATGGGAAGATTATTATGTTACTACAATTGGACGTACAAACGAATGCCATTGCCGCTTTGAGCCAGTTCTACGACTCTTCATTAAGATGCTTCACCTTCAAAAATTTCCAGATGGCACCTACCCTGGAAGAATATACACAGATCTTCGGCTTTCCTCAACAAGACAATGGACCCTACCAGTATCAGGGACAATACTACACAGATGAGAAGCTCGCCTCAATGTTACAAACCAGCAAAGAGAACTTGAGGCTCCGGAAGAAAAATCGAAATGGCATTGCAGGATTCCCACAAGAGTATCTGGAAGGCCAAATGAAATCCTTCGCCGACGCTAGAAATTGGGGTCCTTTTAAGCAGGTGTTAGCTTTGACTATCTTTGGCATTGTCCTATTTCCACGCCTTGAAAGATATGTGGACACAACAGCTATTGGCGTCTTCTTATCCTTCAAAGATCCGATTCCAGCCATGCTTGCAGACACTTACTGTACTTTCACTCATTATAGTGAGCTAAGGGGAAAAAGGATATCTTGCTGCCTACACGCCTTGTATGTTTGGCTTCTCACCCATGCTTTCGTTAACAAAGTCAGAGTAGAAGGCCCAATTGAAGACGCCAGAGGGTGTGATGTGAAGACAATGAACACTGATGAATGGTTGCAAGTGCTGGGGGGCCTTCATGAATATAAGGTTCGTTGGCACCCATCATGGTGGAAGGAGAGGCCCACAGTAGTTTTTCAATGTGGAAGCTTTCAAAACGTCCCGCTCATGGGGACAAGAGGATGCATAAATTACAATCCTTCTCTAACTCTAAGACAGCTGGGGTACCCCATGCGAAATCCGCCCACCGAAGACATGTTAATCCCTTTTTACCTCCATGAAGGAAGCCCAAAAGAGGTTGACATGCTCCGGAAGATTTCTCAAGCGTGGAATATGGTCGTTCGCAAGGGACAAGAGCTTACTAAGAAGAGCGGCGATAAGGAAACCACCTTTCGTCAATGGCTCCAAAAGAGGATCCAAGACACCCGATTGCCTTACCAAAGTGCACTATGGGTTGAGGAAGAAATACCTGAACCTACCCTTCCCACTGTCGAAGATTTAGATAAGCTTAAAATGGCATTGTCAAAGGCCGAGGAAGAAAAGAAGGGCTTACAGGCAGAGTTAGAGAAAGTGCTCCTAAAGAACCAGAAGTTGGAGGAAGAGAATGCAAGTAAGTCAGTAGCCATTGAAGACAGCCGCAAGCAGCTCAAGATCGAACAAAAGAACAAACTAGAGGTTCAAAGGTACCTAAGAGGAGCGAAAGAGGAAATAAAACGTTGCAACCTGAAAATGGACCAAGCCATCGATGATACATACAAGTGGAAAAAGTTATGGGAAGAATCAATGATGGCTGAAAAGACCGCACAGAGCCTACTAATGGTATCAAAGAGAGAGTGCCCGGATGATGGCAGCCGAGTTTGAAGAGCAAGTGAAAAGTATCAAGCAGGATAAAGATACCATTGAAGAGATACTCCGAGAATACCAGCAAGCCTTAAGAAGGGAGCATGAAAAATCTGATGAGCTGAACGACCATATCAGATATCAAGAGGAGGTCTACCACCAGCTGAAGACAGAAAGCATCTGTTGGGAGAACCGCTTTGTGGAGTTGGTCAGCAAGATAGAAAACCATGAAGTCTTCATAGAGTTGAAGAACGAAAGCTTATACTGGAAAGACAGATTCTCAAAGCTGGCATGGCTGGCCGATCAAGCTATCGTAGGAATCCCCAAACGTCTAAAGGAGGCTAACGCGGCAATGCACCCGTTTAACACCCCGGTCCAAGTTTCCGAATTCATGGAGTTTTGCGAGATTCTGATTGCCGAACTCCGGGAGAAGGCTGGCAGCACTACTAGTAGAAAAAGAGAGAGGAGTGGAAAAATGAAAGCCATATGTATTTGAGTGAAATTTAAAGAACATTGTACTTTTCTTTTCTAAGTTTTATTTCCAAAATATTGTACTTTCCTCCATCAATGAAGTTTGTTTGTCTCACATGCTGATCCTTTATCTTGAAAAAATTGTGGAACTTTAATCTGTGTACTTATGACAAATCAGGATGCGCTTGCAATTCCCCACCTAAAACAATAAGACTCATGCACACATGCATCATTCGCATTGTCATCCATTCATATACTCATACATATACTCATAACATGTGTCCCACCAACAGAGTAAAAGACAAGCTGGTGCGTCAACATCGCTATTGGACTCGTTCTCAGGCCAGAAACATGGAAGAAAATCAGGACAATCCGCCTCAAGATATCCCGGATCAAGGCAATCCACCTCAGAACCTAGGCAATCAAGAGCTTAGGGCAGAAATAGATGGGATGAAAGAACAGATGGTTGAAATCTTGAAGGTTCTACAAGCTTTGAAGGGCCAAGACACAAGTGAAGATGCCTCCGCTGGGAACACAGAAAATCAAGTTACCAACCCTCCTCCTCCCAATGGACTCGGAATCCCGCATACAGTGCACCATACTGGGCCTAATGGCCAAGGTTACATATGGCCTCCTTACGGACTTCCACAAGGTTACACACCTCCAACAGTCGATGCTAGTCCCTCAGGAGTCGCGGGCCAACAGCAGCTTACATCAACGGGGCACGATGGTAATCCGGGGGCACCACAAGTTCAAAACCCGACCCCCGTCGTCATACCACAAGGACTCCCACTTGGCTGCCCTCCACCGCCGATAGCTAACGCTCAAGCTCAGGGTTCCAACCTCAGGAATCCCACTCATTCGCATACCCCAAATGCGAACCCAGCCATAGTTCCGATGATGCATCCTTACTATGGTATGAGTGGGCTTCCTCACGACTACTCTATGGAGAACCCTCAAGCCCAAGGCAAGCTGCAAATGCTGGAAGAAAGGTTGAGAGCGGTTGAAGGATTCAGTATTGGTGCAAGAAATGCACAAGATTTATGTCTCGTTCCAAACGTGGTCATTCCCCCTAAGTTTAAAGTGCCAGATTTTGATAAATACAGAGGAGCAACATGCCCGGCAAGCCACCTAACTATGTATTGCAGGAAGATGGCTGCATTCGCAAACGACGATAAGCTGCTTATCCACTACTTCCAAGACAGCTTAGCTGGGGCAGCTTCAAATTGGTATATGCAGTTGACGCCCACTCATATTCGGTGTTGGAAGGATCTCGCTGATGCTTTCCTTAAGCAGTATAAGTACAACACTGATATGGCTCCTGATAGGACTCAGCTACAAAACATGACCAAAAGGGATAATGAGTCCATCAAGGAATATGCTCAGCGTTGGAGAGGACTAGCAGCACAGGTAGCACCGCCTCTTTTTGAAAGGGAAATGGTATCTATGTTCATGGAAACTCTTCCTTCACCCTTCTATGAAAAACTGATCGGGAGTGTATCGTCAAGTTTCTCGGACATGGTCGTTATTGGAGAAAGGCTAGAGAACGGAATGAGGAATGGAAAAATCGCTTATACCCCCCCGGAAACACTAACCAGAGAAAGCCCTTCTCCGGATTTCCTAAAAAGAAAGAAGGAGAAGCCAATGCCATCACAGGAACCGGAAAAACTTCCTACTCCAATCCCTCTCACACCAATCCGTTCTCAGCACAAACACTACCTACCCCACCTACCCAAAATAACCAAGGCCATAAAACACAAAACTACTCAGTCGGAAAGTTCGTCCACTTTGATCCAATCCCAATGTCATATTCCGACCTATTCCGCCACCTGCTCAGCCATAATTTAATCACCACCCGCCCAATGAGACAGATCCAGCCCCCTTTTCCTAGAGGCTTCGACCCAAACACCACATGCGAATTTCATTCGGGGACGGTCGGCCACTCCATAGAAAATTGCAAGGCATTGAAGTATGTCGTCCAAGATCTAATCGCCTCGGGCTGGTTGAACTTCAAGGAAAATGGTCCTAATGTGGCTACCAACCCATTACCAGGACATGGGATGCCCTCAGCTAATGCAATTGAGGATTCTGCAGAACCGTCCCTAATCAGGAGGGTAGAATGCATCCAGACACCCCTGGAAGTGATTCATGCTAATCTGTGTTCCTTTGGGATTATTGAGAGAGAATGTACTGGAAAGAATCCATGCAATAACCATCACTGCATTGGGAATTGTGAGGCGTTTAAACAAGTGCTTCAGGACCTGTTGGACCGACATGTAATACAAGTGGGCTTTCAAAAGAGGGAGGACCAGGTGTCAACTATCCTATCGAGCAATGGCCAGAACAAGGATACTCGGAAGCCGCTAGAGATCCACTATACTAAGGACTCCAAGTCGTCCCTGGGTATGCCTAAACCAATCACTATCCAAGTGCCAGCTCCCTTCCCCTACAACGACACCAAAGCAGTCCCCTGGAACTACAATGCGAAAGTCCAAGTGGAAGGTCCTCAGAGCAATCCTGATGTCACAAATGTCTCGGGAAGCAGCGGAATAACTCGGAGCGGGCGCATCTATGCCCCTGAAAGACCCAGAGGAGGAGAATCAAATGAAAGAGGAAAGATCGATAAAGGCAAAGACAAAGAAGTAGAGCCATCTGACAAAAATACGGGCAAGAAGGCACTATCTGAGCAAGAAGCCAGTGAGTTTCTAAAGATTATGAGGCAAAGCGAATACAAGGTAGTGGATCAGCTGAATCAGACTCCCGCTAAGATATCCCTGCTATCACTATTACTCAATTCGGAAACCCACCGAGCAACACTAATGAAGGTACTGAATGAAGCCCATGTCACTCCCGACATCACAGTTGGTCAGTTTGACGGGATCGTCGGAAATATCGTTGCAAACAATTACCTCACCTTCACAGATGATGAGATCCCCGTCGAGGGAAGAGGGCACAACAAGGCTTTGCATATCTCCGTGAAATGTGGAGAATACTCTCTAGCTCGAGTACTCATCGATAACGGATCGTCCCTGAATGTACTACCCAAATCAACCATGAACAAGCTAGACGTAGACTGTTCATACATGAAACCCAGTTCTACACTGGTCAGGGCATTCGATGGGTCTAAAAGAGAGGTTATCGGAGAGATGGAGTTACCTGTACAGGTAGGTCCAGAAGTCTTCATAGTAAGTTTCCAAGTGATGGACATCAATCCGTCTTACAGTTGTCTTCTGGGAAGACCATGGATCCATACGGCAGGGGCTGTGCCCTCTTCTCTACACCAAAAGCTCAAGTTCATAGTCAACAACAAATTGGTGGTCGTTTCAGGAGAAGAAGAATTGCTAGTCAATAAGCCATTCCCTATACGTTATGTTGAGGCTGCAGAAGAATCTTTCGAGACCGCCTTCCAAGCACTAGAAATTGCAAATGCTACCTTTGTGGGGGAAGGAGCCCCATCATTAAAACCAAAGCTGTCCAAAGCTGCATTGATGATTGCTAAAGTCATGACAAGCAAGGGTTATCAGGCAGGAAGTGGTTTAGGGAGGACTGAACAAGGGATCCTAACACCCATACAGCCGCGTGAAAACAAGGACAGATGTGGGATAGGGTACCGGCCTAGTCGTACTGACAAAGGAATGATCGCCGCAGAAAAGAAGGAGCGGAGGTTGGCCAAACTTGAGGGTCGGGAGCCAAATATGAAGAAGATTGTCATCTGCAACATAAAGCAAAGCTTTCAGAGCGCAGGAATGCTAGATCCTAACCAGGTTGCAGCTATTGAAGATGATTCAAGCGCTGAAAATGGCAGTGTCAGTCTTGTGCGCCGTTGTCCAGCAAGCAAAAAGCTCAAGAATTGGGAGATCGTCGATTTTCCTGTAGTTTTTAGTTCAAAGTAATGTTTCTGTAATGCAATCCTATGGCTCTGCCCAAGGCCTTAGGACATTTCATTCGGGCACACATGTTTCCTTTCAATATCAATATCAATAAAATGTTATTTCAGATTCTCCAAATAAATTTCAGTTCTCTTTTGCACTTGCGTTTTAATTTCTTTTGGCTCGTTTTTCATTCCATCAATTTATACTAATGCAGATTTGAAAAAAACACTGTTGAAAATAACAACGCCAATAATTCATACTGTGACTTTGAGCACCCCATTAATCAAACTGAGGAAGATATTGAAGATAACTGGGAAACTCCTCCAGAATTAATGAGAATGATGGAACAGGAAGAAAAAATAATCGAACCCCACGAGGAATCAACCGAAACAATCAACTTGGGCATGGAAGAGGATGAAAAGGAAGTCAAGATTGGCACCACCTTAAAAGACAGTGAGCGAGAGAAATTGATTAGACTTTTGATCGACTATGTTGACATCTTTGCATGGACATACCAAGACATGCCGGGACTGGACCCCAACATAGTCGAGCATAAGTTACCAGTAAAACCTGAATGCTCGCCGATAAAGCAGAAGTTAAGAAGAATGAAACCAGAAATGTCACTAAAAATCCGAGATGAGGTCAAGAAACAGTTCGATGCAGGATTTTTGGCGGTAGCAAAGTACCCTCAATGGGTAGCCAATATTGTACCGGTCCCAAAGAAAGATGGGAAGGTTCGGATGTGCGTCGACTATCGAGATTTGAACAGAGCCAGCCCAAAAGACGACTTCCCTTTGCCTCACATTGATGTCCTGGTGGATAGCACAGCTCAGCATTCCCTTTTCTCCTTCATGGATGGATATTCCGGATATAACCAGATTAAGATGGCCCCCGAGGATATGGAAAAAACCACCTTCATCACTCTCTGGGGAACCTTCTGTTACAAAGTAATGCCATTCGGTTTGAAGAATGCTGGGGCAACGTACCAGAGGGCGATGGTAGCGTTGTTCCACGACATGATGCATAAAGAAATAGAGGTCTATGTGGATGACATGATCGCAAAATCCAAGACTGAAGAGGAACATATCGTCAATCTGCGAAAGCTATTTGAACGCCTAAGGAAGTTCAAACTCAGATTAAACCCCGCCAAATGCACTTTCGGTGTAAGATCAGGAAAGTTGTTGGGGTTCATAGTCAGTCAGAAGGGTATAGAGGTAGATCCAGACAAGGTACGAGCAATTCTTGAAATGCCAGCGCCTAAAACCGAAAGGGAAGTTCGTGGGTTCCTAGGAAGGTTGAACTACATCTCCAGATTCATATCCCAATTGACATCGACCTGCGAGCCAATCTTCAAATTGCTGTGCAAGAACCAAGAAACGAAGTGGAACGATAAGTGCCAGGAGGCCTTTGAAAAGATCAAGAGGTACCTCCAAAATCCACCGATTCTGATGCCACCGGTGCAGGGCAGACCCCTCATTCTATACTTAACAGTGCTAGACAACTCAATGGGTTGCGTACTGGGGCAACATGATGAGTCTGGAAGGAGAGAACATGCCATCTATTACCTCAGCAAGAAGTTCACCGAGTGCGAGACAAGATATTCATTGTTGGAAAAAACATGTTGCGCTTTGGCCTGGGCTGCACGTCGCCTGAGGCAGTATATGTTGAGCCACACGACTTGGTTGGTATCTAAAATGGATCCCATCAAGTACATTTTTGAAAAACCTGCACTCACAGGAAGAATCGCCCGCTGGCAAATGCTACTATCCGAATACGACCTTTTGTACGTCACTCAGAAAGCAATCAAAGGTAGTGCCTTAGCGGAATACTTGGCGCATCAGCCCATTGAGGATTACCAATCAATGCAGTATGATTTTCCGGACGAGGATATAATGGCTTTGTTCGGAGAAGGAAAATCTCCGGACGATGAAAGGTGGAGGATGTCATTCGATGGCGCCTCTAATTTGTATGGGCACGGGATTGGAGCTGTGTTGATTTCTCCCGATAACCGCTTCATACCATTTACTGCTAGACTGAGCTTCTATTGCACCAATAACATTGCAGAATATGAAGCGTGTGTCCTAGGCATCAAAGCAGCCCTTGAATGGAAAGTCAAAAGACTCGATGTATATGGGGACTCAGCGCTAGTCATCCATCAGATAAAAGGTGACTGGGAAACCAGGGATCCCAAATTGATTCCTTATCATGATCACATCCAAAAGATGATTGAACAGTTCGAGGAGATCACCTTCCACCATCTCCCTCGCGAAGAAAACCAGTTGGCTGACGCTTTGGCGACTTTGTCATCAATGTTCAATATCAATAACAACAAAAGTCTGACATTCATCCGAATCCAGCATCGAGACCTACCGGCGCATCATTGTGTGGCAATCGAGGAAGAGCCTGATAGTAAGCCTTGGTATTACGATATCAAACACTATATCACAAATAGAGAATACCCTCCCGGTGCCACTGAGAATGATAAGAGAACACTTAGGAGGTTATCAATGGGTTTCTTCCTAAACGGGGAGGTGCTTTACAAAAGGAATCATGACATGATCCTCCTCAGATGTGTTGCAAAAGAAGAAGCAGAAAGAATTATGAAAGACGTCCATGAAGGCTCGTTCGGAACCCATTCTAGCGGGCACACCATGGCAAGAAAAATCCTAAGGGCCGGCTACTACTGGTTGTCAATGGAGACCGACTGCTTTAACTACGTGAGAAAATGCCACAAGTGTCAAATCTACGCTGATAATATCCATGTGCCGCCTGCTTCTTTGAACATCCTGACAGCACCATGGCCATTCTCAATGTGGGGAATGGATGTCATTGGTCCCATCGAACCTAAGGCATCAAACGGGCATCGCTTCATTCTTGTCGCTATCGATTATTTCACCAAATGGGTCGAGGCCGCTTCTTATGCCAGTGTAACCAAATCGGTAGTTGTCAAGTTCATAAAAAGAGATTTGATCTGCCGATACGGTCTGCCAAATAAAATCATCACAGACAATGGGACCAATCTGAACAACAAGATGATGAAAGAATTGTGTGACGACTTCAAAATCCAACATCATAATTCCTCCCCGTACCGTCCGAAGATGAATGGGGCAGTCGAAGCTGCAAATAAGAACATAAAGAAGATCGTGCAAAAGATGGTAGTGACCTTCAAAGACTGGCATGAAATGTTACCTTTCGCTCTGCATGGATATCGGACCTCTATCCGCACGTCAACAGGGGCAACACCATTCTCACTAGTATACGGGATGGAAGCAGTTCTTCCCGTAGAAGTCGAAATACCCTCTCTGCGAGTGTTAATGGAAACCAAATTAGAGGAAGCAGAATGGGTTCAATCTCGATTTGATCAATTGAACCTCATAGAGGAAAAACGAGTGGAAGCTTTGTGTCACGGGCAGTTGTATCAGCAAAGAATGAAGAAAGCTTATGACAAGAAAGTTCGACCCCGGCAGTTTCAGGAGGGAGATCTAGTGCTCAAGAAAATTTTGCCTATCCAAAAGGATTCCCGTGGAAAATGGACCCCAAATTACGAAGGGCCTTACGTGGTAAAAAAAGCATTCTCTGGAGGAGCCTTAATTCTCACAAAAATGGACGGTGAAGACCTCCCACTCCCAGTGAACTCAGATGCAGTTAAGAAGTACTATGCCTAAAGAAATATATGAAAAAAGAGAAAGATGAGCCAAGCAAAAATGAGCTCGCTAGGTTGAAAACCCGAAAGGGCGGCCTAGGCAAAAATTAGAGCGACCTGGTGGATTGAAAACTCTAAAGAGCAGTCCAGGCAAAAATTAGGGTCAATGAGTTGGACTTGGAACAAATGCAAAGGCAGTCCTCCGAAAGTTGGGTGATGGATGCTCAAGGTCATGTGTATGGGTGATTGGCATTGTTACCTCCAAGATACAAACAATCAAATGATGTGCTTTTTCTTTCTCTTCTTTCTTTTCAGTTTAAACTCTCAATGTAATTTTCAGCCAGTGTGACCTTCGGCACACTCGGTTTCCATTTGAATATTAAACTCTTTCTTCATTCTCTCACCTCCCTATTTACTTTGGAAAGATGTTTTATGGTAGATGATATTGGTTTGCGAAACATGTGCATAATCGAAAGCATTATAATCATTGCGAAATTTCTAAAAATCACAAAAAGAGATGATCTCCCATAAAAGGACAAATGCATAATCACTTCAGCAAAACTTAATAACCCGCACTTTGGCACCACTGCTTGAGGCAACCCTCGTATCCCACGTCAAGAGTCATGCGAGTTTGATGATGCCAGCAAAGTCAAAGAGCAAAAAGAGCAAAAGAGCAAGAAAAGAAAATGAAAAAAAAGAAAAAAGAAGCCAAGAACAAAAAACCAAAAAAACAAAATCATTCCACATTTCATCCATCATGTCATCAATTACTTAACTACATGCACGCATGCATCATTCATTGCAAGTGTCTGTTAAGATAATTTTATTTTGTGTCGTTAGCACCAATTCTTCAGACCCCCAGCGGTCCTTCAGAGCCCAGGCGCTCCTTCAGACCAACAATAGTCCTTCAATCCAGATCGCACGTCGCGTTAATCGAGCAACCGACGGATCATCCGGCCCCAGGCCCTTCAGACTAGCTGTGCCCGCCTAAAAAACACAGTGCACGTCCTTCGTGGTTATATCAGTTCCGGACCTGATTAACCCTAATGGCCGCTCGAAAAGGCCACCCCCAGACCGTATCTCTAGTACCATAGCTAGAAGCGCTCCTTCAGACCCATTGGTCCTTCAGGCTTAGGCATGCCCCTCAGACCCCGACGGTCCCTCAGTCGAACTCAGGTCGATGCGCCAAGCATTGATTTTGAGCTAGACCTTCAGAGCCCCAGTGCTCCTTCAGAGCCCCAGTGCTCCTTCAGAGCCCCAGTGCTCCTTCAGATCCCTAGCGAGCCCCGGTGCTCCCTATTTACTTTCAGTCTAAATCAGCCCAGTTTTCATAAATTTTTCAAAACAAAAAAACCAAAGTACCTCAGTCCGGGCAAAATTAGCGTCTTTTCTATCTTCATTTCTATTTTCCTCGAGAAATTCGGAATCCCTCCGATTTCCTAGCAAAATATAAATAAAGAGGGGCAGCTGTAATACCCTAATTTTGTCCTATCCAAAAAAAAGAGAAATTTTATTTTTAATAAAAATAATTATTTTATTTTTCATGCCATGTTTTATTTTATTTTAGTTTGCTACAAGTTTTTAATTTTTGAAAAAATAATAATTAGAAGTGAAGAAATAAAAATAAGCCAAGAAGGAAGTGGGGGGGTCTATTAATAATAAGATGCTGTCATGGAGGCCCAACCCAGCAAAATGGCTAGCCCAATTCGCCTAGCCCAATCCAAAAAAAACCCTATCCATTTCGCATAACCCAACTCCATCAACACCTAACCCATATCCAACCCATAACCCACAACCCAACTCACCAAAACCCTAAAATCCCTCCTCTCCTAACCCTAATTCGACCCCACCCCCCTTTACCCTAAAAAATGTCCACATTCACTCTCCCCCCCAAGCCCCAAAATGCATCCACATTCATCCCTAGAAATCCGCCCCCCACTCTCCTTGATTCCCTCCTTGAAACTCTCAATCCCACTTCCACACACAACCCCACTTCCCCATTTTTCCCTTCCCAATACACTCAACCTCTCTCTCCTAACACACTCCACGCCTACTCCTCTCTCTCTCTCATTCCCAACGGCTCCTCTCCCCTTTTCCTACGCCCCCTTTCTTTCTCTCTCCCTCACACATCACTCAACTCACTCTCTCTCACACACTTCCCCTTCCAAACCCTAAACAAACTCACACTCAACCTCCATCCTTTCTTCTCATCTCTCACACAATCTTCACATCACACCCACGGCTCTCTCCTCTCCCCTCCTCTCACACACTCATTTTTTTTCTCTTCACACACTCATCCATTCCTCTCCCTATCACACACTTCACACTTGGCACTCCCTTCCTTCCTCTCACCTTCTCCATACCCACAAATTCGGCCATCACCTCCCCCACATCTCACATGTCTTCCTTTTTATTTTCCCCTTCAACAACTCCCCCCAAACCTCCATCATATCAAAGAAAGTCATCATCACTATCCAAGGGTGGTTGAAGTGGAGCAATGAAGAGAAGCAAGAGCAAGTTTTTTTTTGTATAAATAGGGTTCCCCACTTAGAGGAGGGGGGACGAATTTGGCTCTTAGAAAAAAAGGAGAATCTAAAAAAATTAGGGTTTCTCTTAGAAAATTTTCTTCCCCTTCTTTTCTTCCTTCTTAGTTTTTTTTTAGTTTAAAATTTTGGTGTATTGAAGGGATCCGAAGAAGAAAGCTTGGATTTGTTCAAGGTACAAAAATGTAATAATTTGTAGTATTGTTGCTTTTTTTTGTAATTTTTAGTTATTATAATTTTGTTCATATAATCATTGCCATTGTATTTTAATTATTGTTGTTCATGTTTTTTTTCGTTTTTTTTAGTTACTGTTTTTATTTTGTTGTTGTCATGTTTTTATATTAGTTGATTTTTTTTATAAATATTAGTTGATGTTTTTATAAATATTGGTTGTGCTTTTTTTAAAATAAATTATTGTAATTTTCGGACTAAAAAAAAGTGCTAAAAAAATATGTTGTTTTTTAAAAAAAAAAAAATGGTTACTAATTTTCGGACTAAAAAAGTGCTAAAAAAAATATATGTTGTTTTTTAAAAAAATGGTTACTATTTTCGGATTTAAAATAAACCAATAAACAAAAAAAATGTGTGTGTTCCTTTTTATTTAGGTACTAATATTTTCGGTCTAAAAAATAAATAAATAAAAATGTTGTGCTTTTTTAAGTAATTTATTCTAATTTTCAGATTAAAAAAAATGATAAAAAAAAAGATATGTTGTTTTTTTTAACAATTACTATTTTTCGGATTAAAAAAAAGTGATAAAAAAATGTGTGTTCCTTTTTTATTTTCGGATTTAAATAAAGTTTTTTTTTTCAAATACTAAAAAATATTTTTTTTAAAAATAAATGGTTACTAGTGTCACTACTCTTTTCTAAAAAAAAATAACATAATAACAAAAATCTTTTTCAAAAAAAAAGTAAAAAGGCCCCTTTTATTTAGATAATAACTATGACAAAAAAAAAAAACAACAAAAGAATTTTTCTCCATAATCCGCTTTCAAAATACCACTTGTTTAGTCTAGGGTTTTTTGAGGAAAAGCGTTTCAAGAACCACGTGCTCTAGGGTAGAATAGTAAAAAAGGTAATAGACCCGTCAATCATTTTTTTTAGCGTCAAAACGCTATTTGCACCCCCGGCATCCATTTTTTTTAAAAGCGCCAAAACACTATTTGCACCCCCGGCAACCATTTTCTTTTAGCGTCAAAACGCTATTTGCACCCCCGGTGACCCTTTTTTTTAGCGTCAAAACGCTATTCACACCTCCCTTTTTAATACAACTCCTTTATTATTTGCACCCCCCTTTTTATCACCTACTCCGCTTTTATTCACAACGTGATGCTTCCGAACCGTTCTTTTTTTTTTTTTTCTTTCTTTCGAAAAATCGAATTCGCGCAAAAAATAGGTTGTCTATAGCGGTCACTCTGGGTCTTTCTTGTTTGAACGCTATAAATACCTTCTTTTCCGAATAAGCCATTAATGACGACCACTCTGGATTTATCTGTTTGGTCACCATGAACGGTCTCTAGTTTTCCCAAACTTTTCAAAAAAATAAAAAAATACCAACACACAAATATTTTCTACCCAAGAACTACGTAGCTTTGATTTCTCCATCGCACCCGGAGATACGTAGGAGCGGGGGCCCACTCCCGTCGAGCGCAAAAAACTAAAATTTTCATTAAGTCTTCTTTTCCGTTTTTTTTTTGCGAATAACAAAAAAGGGTAAATTAAAGTGTTTTCTTTAAACTTTTTTTCTACACATTAAATTAAAAGGTAACCTTTTTAGGATGTTGCGGGGTGCTTGTACCTTCCCCGCACTTAATCGACCCCCGAACCCAAAAACAAAGGTTTTTTTCAATGTTTTCCTAAAAATAAATATTGATGGCGGCTCCATTGTTCAAATGCAACGAGGAATCCCTCCTCGGATTCTTCGGTCGCTACATCTTGTTATAAAGGTTTCTAGCTGAACCTGTTTTAAAAGCTAGTGATTAGTTGAAATCCCTTAGAGCATTCCTCGGGGACTGGACGTAGGCCTGTGGTTTGGCCGAACCAGTATAAATCTCTTTGTGTCATCTTCTATCCCTTCATCTCTTTAATTTCCTTGCAAGTTATTTTCATTGTCTTATTATTGTTATTTCAATTCAAACTCTCTTAAGCACTTTATTTGATCAAAATCTTTTTAAGAGTTTAATTTTAAGTGCTATTTTTAAATTCACAATTCACCCCCCCTCTTGTGTTTGAAGTCTCTTGGTCAACAAGTGGTACCAGAGCTAGACTCTTGGTCAAGACTAACTGTCTCAAGAGGCAAGATGACTTCAAATGACTCCTTAAACAGACCCCCATCTTTCAATGGTGAAGGGTATGATTATTGGAAAACAAGAATGAAAATTTTTATTGAGGCTGTAGATTGTGATATTTGGGATACTGTCATAAATGGTCCGTTTGTTCCCACTCATCTCGTTAATGATGAAATGGTGAACAAACCTAGATCTCTTTGGACCAAAGAGGAAAAAGAAAAGGTTCAATACAATTTGAAAGCTAAGAACATCATCACAACTGCTTTAAGCATCGATGAGTTCTATCGCGTATCAAATTGTAAAACCGCCAAGGAAATGTGGGACGCCCTTCAAGTGACCCATGAAGGTACTACCGAGGTCAAAAGGGCTAGAATGAACACATTAACTCATGAGTATGAACTATTTAAGATGAAACCGGGTGAAACCATCCAAGAACTAAACAAACGTTTCATCCACATAGTTAACCATCTCAGAGGCCTTGGAAAATCCTTCGAAAATGCGGATTTGACCAATAAAGTGCTACGATGCCTAAATAGAAATTGGCAACCCAAAGTGACGGCTATCTCGGAATCAAGAGACATATCCTCTATGGACTTAACTACTCTGTTTGGAAAATTGCAGGAACACGAGCTCGAACTGAATCGACTAACTGAAAGCGAGGAAGGTGAAAAGAAAAAGAAAGGACTTGCTCTAAAAGCATGTGCCAAAGAAAGTGACACAGAAGATTATGATAGCTCAAATGAAAGTGATGAAGACATGAGTAAAATGGTTCGAATGTTCAAAAAAATTCATGAGGTATAAAGGTAAACCAAATCCTCAAAGCAAAAATGAAGAAGGAACTTCCTTCAATCCAACATGTTATAAATGTGGTAAGAAGGGGCACATAAAGCCGGACTGTCCTCAAAGTCAAAAACATAGAGATCTTCGAAAGAAATCAAAAGGAAAAAGGGCGTATATCGCTTGGGATGAAAATGACATGGAATCATCCGATGAATCTGGAGAATGAGGTAGCAAAACTATGTCTCATGGCAAAGCATGAGGAAGATGAGGTAAACTCCGTTGAAACTGAACTTGATTTAACTTATGATGAATTGCTTAGTATTTGTGAAGAATTAAATAATGAGTCAAGTAAGCTTAGAAAAACTGTTTCCACTTCAAAGAAAACTATTTCCTCTCTTCAATCTAAAATCGAAACTTTAAACAAGGAAATAGAAATTCTTAAAGAAAAACAAATTTCTGTAAGTGAGGTCTCCTCGTGCAACTCTTATGAAAATAAAAAGGAGAGTATTTTCAAATGTGAAGAGTGTAGTGTTTTGAAAAATAAAATTGATGATTTGCACAAAACTATTGCAAAATTCACCATGGGAAGAGACAATCTTAATATCATTTTGGGAAATCAAAGGGGAACTTATAATAAAGCCGGTTTGGGCTATCAACCAAAGAATCATGAAAAATCTTTCAAAAATTTTTTTAGTCCCAACACAACTTCTAGTAGCCCTTTTTCAAAATGTTATTATTGTGGTAGAAAAGGTCATACATCTTCTATTTGTAATGCAAGAAAGAATATTGATATGAATGACAAATGGAAGTGGATTCCAAAGGGCACAATTCCCAAGACTAACCCAAAAGGACCCAAGATGATTTGGGTACCAAAAGCCAAAAATTGATTTTGTGTTGTAGGTGTGCTTGAAAGCCAAAAGCTAAAAGTGGTATCTAGATAGCGGCTGTTCAAAGCACATGACAGGAGACTAAAAGAAGTTCTCTCATTTAGCTCCAAAAAGAAGCGGACTTGTGTTTTATTGTGACAATACAAAAGGTAAAATTAGTGGCGCCGGCACTATTGGTAAGAAACTAAATCCCGTTTTGAAAATGCACTGTCAGTTGAAGGCTTGAAGCATAATTTGCTAAGTATTAGTCATCTGTGCAACAAAGGTAATAAGGTTGTGCTTAATTCTTATACTTGTCTTATGATTGAAATTACTATGCACTCGTTATTACTCTCGCTATACATGGACCTTGTTTATTTTTTCATAAAAATGACGCTTTTGATGCTTTTCGAAAATTTGATAAGATCATTGCATCTATCCGAAGTAATCACGGTGGTGAGTTCCAAAATGAGGCTTTTGAAAATTTTTGCAAATTGTTTTTTCACTTATCATGAATATATGCCTTGACATGATTTATTTATTTTTCCTGCTTTTTGATAATGCCAAAAGGGGGAGAGTTATGTGATTTGCATGTTTCAGGGGGAGTATTCTTTAAATGTTTGCACATAGAAAGGGGGAGTATAATCTGCGCTTATCTCTGATATACACATTGTTATGAAATATTCTTATCTAACCACTTCTCTGAGCAAATCCCTCCTAATGATGTTTGTCATCATCAAAAAGGGGGAGAATGTGAATATATGCCTTGACAGGAATAATCAGGTTTTGATGATTGACAAAAGAAGGGCAAAAAGGTCAAGACTGCAAAAAGCGGAAAAATGCAATCAAGCGTCAGTCAAGAGTTATTTTATTGTTGTGTGTGTTTAGGACATTATTGTAAGTGAAAATAAAGCTCTCAAATATAAAATAAATCACACACTCACAAATGTTTTTCATATAAATAATTTTGCATGAAAATATTTTTAAACAAACCCCATGCATGCAAATGATTTTTGGAAAGCATATAATCGATTTATAGTATTTTCTACTGGCCACAAAATCAATTTTCAAGCTCTCTCAAAAGGCCAAGAATCGATTTCTTATATCATGTGTTAAAGCATAAAATCGATTTTCAAGCTCTCTCAAAAAGCCAAGAATCGATTTCTTATATCATATGTTGAAACATAAAATCGATTTTCAAGCTCTCTCAAGAATCGATTCCTTTCCTTTTCATTCCACTTAAGAATCGATTCCTTCTCCTTTTTATTCTACTTCATAATCGATTCCTTTCCTTTTTTCTTTTGAGACTCACAAATCGATTCTCATGGTTTAACAAAGCAAAGAATCGATTCCTTCATGAATTAACTAAGTACATAATCGATTCTTTATCCTAGATCTAATCAAGCATTAAATCGATTATCCATCTTAGGCAAATCAGGCACACAATCGATTTCTACAATTCTCTATTTCACTCAACGGTCATATTTTCTATACGCCTATAAATAGCAGCCTCACTCTTCACTTTCAACATACGACTCACTCTTCACTTTCATTTCACGACTAACACTTGCATCTGAAATTTTATTATTCTTCTCATCACTCTCATACTACTCTTTCACTTGCATATATTTTATTTTGAGAGCTTTATATTTCACATAGTTTGATATTGTATTACTGTGCTTCAACTTGTTTTATCCACACTACTGAGTGTGCTATCAACTCTTTTTCTTCTCATTTGTTGGGTGTGATCCCAAGGTATTCAAGAGAGGTGATATCTCTTGGTGTTTTCTAGAGAGGTGATATCTCTAGGTTTTAAAGGTTTTACATAGGGAGGTGATATCCCGGTATTGTAAGTTCTCTTGTTGTAAATGTTTCTAGCTGAACCTGTTTTAAAAGCTAGTGATTAGTTGAAATCCCTTGGAGCATTCCTCGGGGACTGGACGTAGGCCTGTGGTTTGGCCGAACCAGTATAAATCTCTTTGTGTCATCTTCTATCCCTTCATCTCTTTAATTTCCTTGCAAGTTATTTTCATTGTCTTATTATTGTTATTTCAATTCAAACTCTCTTAAGCACTTTATTTGATCAAAATCTTTTTAAGAGTTTAATTTTAAGTGCTATTTTTAAATTCACAATTCACCCCCCCTCTTGTGTTTGAAGTCTCTTGGTCAACATGATGATGCCCTTATTGGCTATTTTATTGGTGATGATTGGTACCACATGCATATACCTGTTGGTGTGGGTTGCATCTCATTCATTTACTCATGACATTGGTGATGATTCTTGGTGATTGCAATTTGATGTTGTTGTGAAGCGGTAGATATAGTTGTCGTAACTCTAGCATATTGCCTATCATATATGCTATTATAATGTTAGATATCTCACCCCTTCTGTTTGAATGTTACCCCTATGCTGGTAACGTGCAGGTGATTACGAGTGAAGGCATGTCTACCTTCGCTAGTCGAGTCGGTGTCGTCGCTCTGATACGTAGCACTCGGGGGGATGAACACTAGTCTTTATTAGATGTCCTTATTATTTAATTGCTGAAGTTTTATGGTGATGTTATGATTATTCATTTGAACCTTTATTTTTATTCCGTTGCGTGGTGATAGAGTTACTGTCGTGTAGACTGAACAGGTGTTTTGGGGGTTCGTCCCATTTGTGACGTGCTATGTATCGTACTACTTTTAAATGGTGAATTTTATTATTGGCGTGTGATGTTTTAATGGTGTAAATGTGGCATCCCTTGTGGGTGTAGTGAAAAATGTTTTTGAAACTCCGATTTTTTGTCAAAAGTTTACCGGGTAGAAAAGGGGTGTTACACTTGTCATGCTCCTCCTCCCAATAGGCGTTGGAGTAGAACTCCCTGACCAGGCTCTGGTTCGCCTACTTAATCATTCTATTGAGTGGAAGCCACCCCAACTCCCGCAGTGTGGAAGTAATAATCGGGAACTCATCTGTGGAGACGTCAAAAGCCCTCTCAGGATTTATTTTCTTGCCCTTGACCACCTGCTGGTATCGCTCTTCGTGCGTGGGGGACTTGAATCTTTCAACCTCAACTGGTGGTCCCCCTCGCCTTTTCTTGGAGGTGCCTGCTTTGCTTTGCCTCATCATTCTGCTTACCTGTAATGTCCTGTAATGAAATAAAACAGATTCCAGCACAATTTGTTAGTTCACGGTGGGTCCCTGATGTGGGCCCCACTCACAGCATAGAATCCAACAAAAACAGGCAATACAATTTTCTCAGCACTAGTCCACTACCCTAAGGTTCAATGAGCATTGACAAAATTAAAGCACAGGCTAGCAACAAAGGTAATAAGGTTGTGCTTAATTCTTATACTTGTCTTATGATTGAAATTACTATGCACTCGTTATTACTCTCGCTATACATGGACCTTGTTTATTTTTTCATAAAAATGACGCTTTTGATGCTTTTCGAAAATTTGATAAGATCATTGCATCTATCCGAAGTAATCACGGTGGTGAGTTCCAAAATGAGGCTTTTGAAAATTTTTGCAAATTGTTTTTTCACTTATCATGAATATATGCCTTGACATGATTTATTTATTTTTCCTGCTTTTTGATAATGCCAAAAGGGGGAGAGTTATGTGATTTGCATGTTTCAGGGGGAGTATTCTTTAAATGTTTGCACATAGAAAGGGGGAGTATAATCTGCGCTTATCTCTGATATACACATTGTTATGAAATATTCTTATCTAACCACTTCTCTGAGCAAATCCCTCCTAATGATGTTTGTCATCATCAAAAAGGGGGAGAATGTGAATATATGCCTTGACAGGAATAATCAGGTTTTGATGATTGACAAAAGAAGGGCAAAAAGGTCAAGACTGCAAAAAGCGGAAAAATGCAATCAAGCGTCAGTCAAGAGTTATTTTATTGTTGTGTGTGTTTAGGACATTATTGTAAGTGAAAATAAAGCTCTCAAATATAAAATAAATCACACACTCACAAATGTTTTTCATATAAATAATTTTGCATGAAAATATTTTTAAACAAACCCCATGCATGCAAATGATTTTTGGAAAGCATATAATCGATTTATAGTATTTTCTACTGGCCACAAAATCAATTTTCAAGCTCTCTCAAAAGGCCAAGAATCGATTTCTTATATCATGTGTTAAAGCATAAAATCGATTTTCAAGCTCTCTCAAAAAGCCAAGAATCGATTTCTTATATCATATGTTGAAACATAAAATCGATTTTCAAGCTCTCTCAAGAATCGATTCCTTTCCTTTTCATTCCACTTAAGAATCGATTCCTTCTCCTTTTTATTCTACTTCATAATCGATTCCTTTCCTTTTTTCTTTTGAGACTCACAAATCGATTCTCATGGTTTAACAAAGCAAAGAATCGATTCCTTCATGAATTAACTAAGTACATAATCGATTCTTTATCCTAGATCTAATCAAGCATTAAATCGATTATCCATCTTAGGCAAATCAGGCACACAATCGATTTCTACAATTCTCTATTTCACTCAACGGTCATATTTTCTATACGCCTATAAATAGCAGCCTCACTCTTCACTTTCAACATACGACTCACTCTTCACTTTCATTTCACGACTAACACTTGCATCTGAAATTTTATTATTCTTCTCATCACTCTCATACTACTCTTTCACTTGCATATATTTTATTTTGAGAGCTTTATATTTCACATAGTTTGATATTGTATTACTGTGCTTCAACTTGTTTTATCCACACTACTGAGTGTGCTATCAACTCTTTTTCTTCTCATTTGTTGGGTGTGATCCCAAGGTATTCAAGAGAGGTGATATCTCTTGGTGTTTTCTAGAGAGGTGATATCTCTAGGTTTTAAAGGTTTTACATAGGGAGGTGATATCCCGGTATTGTAAGTTCTCTTGTTGTAAATGTTTCTAGCTGAACCTGTTTTAAAAGCTAGTGATTAGTTGAAATCCCTTGGAGCATTCCTCGGGGACTGGACGTAGGCCTGTGGTTTGGCCGAACCAGTATAAATCTCTTTGTGTCATCTTCTATCCCTTCATCTCTTTAATTTCCTTGCAAGTTATTTTCATTGTCTTATTATTGTTATTTCAATTCAAACTCTCTTAAGCACTTTATTTGATCAAAATCTTTTTAAGAGTTTAATTTTAAGTGCTATTTTTAAATTCACAATTCACCCCCCCTCTTGTGTTTGAAGTCTCTTGGTCAACATGATGATGCCCTTATTGGCTATTTTATTGGTGATGATTGGTACCACATGCATATACCTGTTGGTGTGGGTTGCATCTCATTCATTTACTCATGACATTGGTGATGATTCTTGGTGATTGCAATTTGATGTTGTTGTGAAGCGGTAGATATAGTTGTCGTAACTCTAGCATATTGCCTATCATATATGCTATTATAATGTTAGATATCTCACCCCTTCTGTTTGAATGTTACCCCTATGCTGGTAACGTGCAGGTGATTACGAGTGAAGGCATGTCTACCTTCGCTAGTCGAGTCGGTGTCGTCGCTCTGATACGTAGCACTCGGGGGGATGAACACTAGTCTTTATTAGATGTCCTTATTATTTAATTGCTGAAGTTTTATGGTGATGTTATGATTATTCATTTGAACCTTTATTTTTATTCCGTTGCGTGGTGATAGAGTTACTGTCGTGTAGACTGAACAGGTGTTTTGGGGGTTCGTCCCATTTGTGACGTGCTATGTATCGTACTACTTTTAAATGGTGAATTTTATTATTGGCGTGTGATGTTTTAATGGTGTAAATGTGGCATCCCTTGTGGGTGTAGTGAAAAATGTTTTTGAAACTCCGATTTTTTGTCAAAAGTTTACCGGGTAGAAAAGGGGTGTTACACTTGTCATGCTCCTCCTCCCAATAGGCGTTGGAGTAGAACTCCCTGACCAGGCTCTGGTTCGCCTACTTAATCATTCTATTGAGTGGAAGCCACCCCAACTCCCGCAGTGTGGAAGTAATAATCGGGAACTCATCTGTGGAGACGTCAAAAGCCCTCTCAGGATTTATTTTCTTGCCCTTGACCACCTGCTGGTATCGCTCTTCGTGCGTGGGGGACTTGAATCTTTCAACCTCAACTGGTGGTCCCCCTCGCCTTTTCTTGGAGGTGCCTGCTTTGCTTTGCCTCATCATTCTGCTTACCTGTAATGTCCTGTAATGAAATAAAACAGATTCCAGCACAATTTGTTAGTTCACGGTGGGTCCCTGATGTGGGCCCCACTCACAGCATAGAATCCAACAAAAACAGGCAATACAATTTTCTCAGCACTAGTCCACTACCCTAAGGTTCAATGAGCATTGACAAAATTAAAGCACAGGCTAGCAACAAAAAACAACATTCACTTAAGCATTTTCACAAACAGTTTGGTTGCTTAACAAAAACTCACTTAGGCATTTTCACAAACAGTTTGGTCACACAAAATTTTTTCATTCAAGCATTTCATCAAACACCTCACCTACACTCTCAAAAACAACAAATTTCTATCCTAATTCAAACTATACCATCACAAATCCAGAATTAAGAAGTAATGGTGAGAATTATCATACCTGGAGAGTGTTGGGGATGCAAAATTATGTGCTCTTTCACACGTTGAGTGCCAAAAATGAATTAGGGGGGAGAGTGCTTGCAATTCGCGCAAAAGGGGAGAAAAATTGCTTGGTTGTTGCTGTGTTCGGTCTGCCTGGTTTTTAGGCAAATTGGCGTTGCATCGCGACGCGACGCGTCCTTATCGCGTCGCGAAATCACACAGAAAGGATTTTTACTGAAAATTTTTAAACAGTCGCGCCGCGATGCCATTCCTTCACGTCGCGAAATCAGACAGGAAAGATTTTTCTTTGAATTCTCCTTTTTCGCGAAGCAAATTTTGACCGAACACAGTTTTTCCTAAGACTAACAACAATTTAAAACTAGTTGCAAACTTGAAATTAAACGAAACTAAATACTTGTTACCTCACAGTGGGTTGCCTCCCACTCAGCGCTTCTTTAACGTCACTAGCTTGACGGTTGTCAGAAGATGACTCAGTTTGGCTCCGGTGGAGCATTCAGCTTTTCCAGTGCCTCTTCCAGCACTCCTTTGGCATGCTCCACTTCCATCTTATAGTTCTTATCGGATGTACTTGTGGCTTCCTTCAAGTCCTTCCAGACAGCAGGTGGCTTCTCACGGGTTGGGTGGTAGATTTTTTTTTCACCCATCTTGGAATTAATGGTCTCAATGCAGTGACACTCTTCTTTTTCCTTCATTGGGGGTGTGTACTCAAGCACATTGAAGGTCTCAGATTCATCTTGGACCCTCAATTTCACAGTCCCTTCAGCCACATCAATCACTGCCCTACTGGTGGCCAGGAAGGGTCTTCCCAGAATGAAAGGAATGTCATTGTCTCCATTCATGGAGCTTTTGACATCCGTATCCCCATCCAGTTGCAAAATTACAAAGCCCACTGGGAAGAGGAATGTGCCAACCATGACCAGGACATCTTCCACAACCCCATAAGGGTTCCTGATAGACCTGTCAGCAAGACGCAAGGTCATGGTGGTTGGTTTCACTTCTCCTCCGCCCAGTTTCCTCCACATAGCTAGGGGCATTAAGTTTATGCTCGCCCCCAAATCACACAGTGCTTTATCAACCCTTTCTTCACCAATTTTGCACGGGAGGGTGAAGCTCCCAGGATCCTTCAACTTTTGAGGAAGCTTGTTTTGGATTATGGCACTACATTCTTCAGATAGAGCCACAATTTCATCATCCTTAAACCTCCTCTTTTTAGTCAACAATCCCTTCAAGAATCTTGCATACATGGGCATTTGCTCTAATGCCCCTGCGAAAGGAATGTTGATCTGGAGACGTGAGAAGATTTCCTTAAACTTGGAGAATTGCTCCTCCTTCTCTTTCTTCTTAGGTAGTGGGGAATAGGGCAATTTCATGTATGATGGGATCTCCTGGACCTTCTCTCTTGCTTCCCCCTCAATTTTCTCACTTCCTGTTTCTTTTTCTTTTCCTACCACCTCATTCTTTCTTTTCAATTCCTCACTAGGCTTGTGCTTGGTTACCTCAACGGGTCTCAACTCTTTACCACTTCTCAGCGAGATGGCATTGCAGTTCTCATTCTTGGGGTTATCCACGGTGTTTGCAGGGAAACTACCATTGGACTTCTCAGCTAATTGCTTTGACAGCTGGCCAATTTGGGTCTCCAAGTTCTTCATGGATGCTTCATGGTTCTTTCCCATGTTTATCATTACCTGTTCTTAGGACTGGAAGGTGTTTTTGGTCATCTGCATAAATTGCATCAACGCATCTTCTAACCGAGAAGGGGGTTTCTGTTGTTGATTAGGTGCCTGAGACTGTTGTTGGGAACCAGATGCTTCATTGTTTTTCCAAGAAAAGTTGGGATGATTCTTCCACCCAGGATTGTAGGTGTTGGAATAAGGGTTCCCACCTTGTTTTTGGAAATTTCCCATATAATTGGCCTGTTCCATTGCCTCTCCTTGGGCTGCACAATCCCCTTCATGAGCTTCTCTGCCACAATAAATGCACCCACCTGTTTGAACTGCTTGGGCGATTGCTTGGCTTTTTGACCCAACCTCACAAGCTGCAGCCAATTGTTTGGTGAGGGCCTCAATCTGCATGCACATTAATTTCTGCTGGGCTAGCACTGCACTGTTTGAATCTAGCTCCAGCACACCTTTTTTACTTACACCTCCCCGATCATTCTGAATTCTGTATTCATTGGAGGCCATGTCTTCTACTAGCTGCTTTGCTTCCTCCCAAGTCTTTGTACCCAAAGATCCTCCAGCTGAGGCATCTAGCATCATTCTTGTCTGAGGTCTCAACCCATGACAGAAGGTTTGCAGCTGTAAGAAGTCATCTATACCATGCCCCGGACACTTTTTGAGCAACAGTTTGAATCTCTCCCAAGAATCATACAACGACTCTGACTCCCCTTGAGTAAAGTTAGAGATTTCAGCTCTTTTCCTTATAAACTTGGAGACAGGGAAGAATCGCTCCAAGAACTTATTCTCGAGATCATTCCAAGTGTTGACGGTCCCTGGGAGAGTGTTCAACCAATCTTTAGCCGTGCCCGTTAGAGTGAATGGGAACAACCGAACCTTCTTTGCATTATCAATCACCCCCTCAGGGTGTGTAGTACCACATATCTCATAAAATTGGAAGAGATGTTGGTTGGGATCTTCAGCATCAGACCCAGAGAACTGCTCTGATTTAAGGGCAGTGAGTACAGAAGACTTGATGTCAAACTGGGCCATGCCCACTGGTTGAAATGCTAAAGCTTGGGCACCTTGATTTCTTCGCCCGAAGTCACCTAGAGTACGTCTTGGTGGAGGTGGAGGATTAGCCATTTCTTCCTCTTCACTCGAAAAATCTTCCGGTACCGAGGTAGAAGTTGGTTGTACCTGTGACAATTCCCTTGTTTGCTGCTTGGCAAGCTTAGCCTTTCTTCGATTTGCCTTTGCTAGTTTTTCAATTTCCCGATCAAACAAGAGTTCTTGTGGACCCTTGCTCCGCATGCACAAATCTCTGAAACACTAAAGCAAACGTCAACAAGTTCAAGAAACCAACAAGTAGCAAAATTAAGTAACTAAAAAATAAAACAAAAACTAAAAATCTAGAATCAACGCGTTTGCCTTGTCGACAACAAAGTCAACAATCCCCGGCAACGGCGCCAAAAACTTGTTAACAATTCAGCAAGTGTACCGAAACGTTGCAAGTAATAGTAAAAACGGTAAGAACCGGTCGATTCCACAGGGATTGCGTGTTGTAACAGTAGCAAATTTGATTAATTCTAGATTGTGACAATTGATTCGAGTTGTAATTGCGTAACGCGAAAAATTAAACCGTTGTTTGAAATAGCGAGAAAAAGCGATTAGGTGTCGAATCCTCTCCCTTCACCTATGTTACGAACCTTCAGCTAATTACAGATTAATTGTTTGAACTACCAGATTCAATTCACTATAGTAGGTTAAGGACAATTCCTTGCCTCAGAACCCCTTTTACCTAGTTGAGTTACCCTAATTCCTTAGGTGAATCATGCCAACCGGTAAAGCAATAAATTTAAGAAATAAAGAATTCATGCATCCAACCCCATATTCCTATGGTGATCACAAGTACATGATCTAATACCCCATATCCAGCATGCAACCCATATCCCTATGCGATCACATAACCTAAATCATTATAATTATCATATGTAACTATAAAACATTACGATCAGAGACATAGACTTATGATAATTCAAACAACTAATTGTATTAACCATAACAAAGTATCCATAACATAGGTTCGGGGAGAATCATCTCTCCCAAATCTTAGAGAATTAGTTACACATGGTGAATAGAGACATAACTAGAGTAGAGAAAGCATTACGAGTAAAGATAGACATAGGAACCTTCAACCCTCGTTCCCAAGTGGTGAAAAGCTCCCAGGATCTGGCTTTTCTCTGCTCCCAAAACGTCTGCTGTGCTCCAATTGACCAAGCTCCCGTTGAAAAACGCAAAAACTGAATTAAAACTCTAATTTCAGTAAGCCATCGCGTCGCGACACGAGCCTGTCGCGACGTGATATTGGACAGAATTGTAGAACGCTCCTGCATCAGGCTTCCATCGCGACGCGAAACCTCCTGGCCGCGACGCGATATTGAACAGAAACTTGAGTCTTCCCAATTGCGCTGCATCTCCGGGCAAGTGTCTGGTTCGCCGAATGATAACACACCAATTGGAGGTCTTCAACTACAAAATAACTCCAACAATGCAGGAATGGCTTACAAAAGGACTTTCTACTACAAATTTCTAATACTAAGCTAAATCCCCAGATAATGACAATAATACAATCATAACCCTGCACAATTTGGTCCTAAAATTGGACAACTTACATCATATGACAGAGAGTCAACACCCACCGCCAAACCAAACAAATAAAATGCAAAAAAAAAAACTCATTAAAATGAAACTAACAAGGATCGAACCAGCCTCCTCCAGCAAGAAAACATATTTATTTACCATTCTCATTCTCCGTCACACTCCCACACTCTCGCTCACTCTCTCTCAGTTTCTCAACTACCATCTCACACACACTCACTCTCACTCCCCCTCACTCTTTTTCACTCTCTTAATTTCAGTTTCTCAACTACTATCTCACTCGCACTCACTCTCACTCTCCCTCACTCTCTTTCACTCTCTCTTAGTTTCTCAACTACTATCTCACTCACACTCACTCTCCCTCACTCTGCCTCACTCTCTCTCAGTTTCTCAGCTACTATCTCACTCACACTCATTCTCACTCTCCCTCACTCTCGCACACTCTCACTCACTCTCTCTCAGTTTCTCAACTACAATTTCACCCACAGTGACTCTCACTCTCTTTCACTCTCCCTCAGTTTCTCAACTACTATCTCACTCACACTCACCCTCCCCCACTCTCCTTCACTCTGCCTCACTCTCTTTCACTCTCTCTCAGTTTCTCAACTACTATCTCACTCACACTCATTGTCACTCTCCCTCACTCTCCCACACTCTCACTCTCTCTCTCTCTCTCAGTTTCTCAACTACTATGTCACTCACACTCACTCTCACTCTCCCTCACTCTCTATCACTCTCTCTCAGTTTCTCAACTACTATCTCACTCTCACTCTCCCTCACTCTCTTTTACTCTATCTCAGTTTCTCAACTACTGTCTCACTCACACCAACTCTCCCTCACTCTCCCTCACTCTACCTCACTCTCTCAATTTCTCAGCTACTATCTCACTCACACTCATTCTCACTCTCCCTCACTCTCTCACACACTCACTCACTCTCTCTCCGTTTCTCAACTACTATCTCACTCACACTCACTCTTCCTCACTCACTTTTGCTCTCTCTCAGTTTCTCAACTACTATCTCACTCACACTCACACTCACTCTCCCTCACTCTCTTTCTCTCTCTCTCAGTTTCTCAACTAGAATCTCACTCACACTCACTCTCACTCTCCCTTACCCTCTTTCACTCTCTCTCAATTTCTCAATTACTATTTCACTCACACTGACTCTCACTCTCCCTCACTCTCCCTCAATTTCTCAACTACTATCTCACTCACACTCACTCTCCCTCACTCTCCTTCACTCTGCCTCACTCTCCTTCATTCTCTCTCAGTTTCTAATCTACTATTTCACTCACACCCACTCTCCCTCACTCTGCCTCACTCTCTCTCAGTTTCTCAGCTACTATCTCACTCACACTCATTCTCACTCTCCCTCACTCTCTCACTCTCTCACTCACTCTCTCTCAGTTTCTCAACTACTATCTCACTCACACTCATTCTCAGTCTCCCTAACTCTCTTTCACTCTCTCTCAATTTCTCAACTACTATCTCACTCACACTCATTCTCACTCTCCCTCACTCTCATTCACTCTCTCTCAGTCTCTCAACTACTATCTCACTCACACCCACTCTCCCTCACTCTGCCTCACTCTCTCTCAGTTTCTCAGCTACTATCTCACTCACACTCATTCTCACTCTCCCCGACTCTCTCACACTCTCACTCACTCTCTCTTAGTTTCTCAACTACTATCTCACTCACACTCACACTCACTCTCCCTCACTCTCTTTCACTCTCTCTCTGTTTCTCAACTAGAATCTCACTCACACTCACTCTCCTTCACTCTCTTTCACTCTCCCTCAATTTCTCAACTACTATCTCACTCACACTCACTATCCCTCACTCTGCCTCATTCTCTTTCACTCTCTCTCAGTTTCTCAATTACTATCTCACTCACACTCACTCTCCTTCACTCTCTTTCACTCTCTCTCAGTTTCTCAACTACTATTTCAATCACACTGACTCCCACTCTCCTTCACTCTCCCTCTGTTTCTCAACTACTATCTCACTCAGACTCACTCTCCCTCACCCTCCTTCACTCTGCCTCACTCTCTTTCACACTCTCTCAGTTTCTCAACTACTATTTCACTCACACTCACTCGGACTCTCCCTCACTCTCTTTCACCCTCTCTCAGTTTCTCAACTACAATCTCACTCACACTCACTCTCACTCCCCCTCACTCTCTTTCACTCTCTCTCAGTTTCTCAACTACTATCTCACTCGCACTCACTCTCACTCTCCCTCACTCTCTTTCATTCTCTCTTAGTTTCTCACCTACAATATCATTCACACTCACTCTCCCTCACTCTCCTTCACTCTGCCTCACTCTCTTTCACACTCTCTCAGTTTCTCAACTACTATTTCACTCACACTCACTCTGACTCTCCCTCACTCTCTTTCATTCTCTCTCAATTTCTCAACTACAGTCTCACTCACACTCACTCTTACTCCCCCTCACTCTCTTTCACACTCTCTCAGTTTCTCAACTACTATCTCACTCGCACTCACTCTCACTCTCCCTCACTCTCTTTCACTCTCTCTCATTTTCTCAACTACAATATCACTCACACTCACTCTCCCTCACTCTCCCTCACTCTGCCTCACTCTCTTTCACTCTCTCTCTGTTTCTCAGCTACTATCTAACTCACACTCATTCTCACTCTCCCACACTCTCACTCACTCTCTCTCAGTTTCTCAACTACTATCTCACTCACACTCTCTCTCAGTCTCCCTCACTCTCTTTCACTCTCTCTGAGTTTCTCAACTGCTATCTCACTCACACGCACTCTCACTCTCATTCTCCCTCACTCTCTTTCACTCTCTCTCAGTTTCTCAACTACTATCTCACTCAGACCCACTCTCCCTCACTCTCCCTCACTCTGCCTCACTCTCTCTCAGTTTCTCAGCTACTATCTCACTCACATTCATTCTCACTCTCGCTCACTCTCTCACACTCTCACTCACTCTCTCTCAGTTTCTCAACTACTATCTCACTCACACTCACTCTCACTCTTCCTCACTCTCTTTCGCTCTCTCTCAGTTTCTCAACTACTATGTCACTCACACTAACACTCACTCTCCCTCACTCTCTTTCACTCTCTCTCAGTTTCTCAACTAGAATCTCATTCACACTCACTCTCAGTTTCCCTCACCCTCTTTCACTCTCTCTCAATTTCTCAACTACTATTTCACTCACACTGACTCTGACCCTGCCTCAGTTTCTCAACTACTATCTCGCTCACGCTCACTCTCCCTCACTCTCCTTCACTCTGCCTCACTCTCCTCCACTCTCTCTCAGTTTCTCAACTACTATCTCACTCACACCCACTCTCCCTCACTCTCTCACTTTCTCAACTACTATCTCACTGACACTCACTCTCACTCTCCCTCACTCTCTTTCGCACTCTCTCAGTTTCTCAACTATTATGTCACTCACACTCACACTCACTCTCCCTCACTCTCTTTCACTCTCTCTCAGTTTCTCACCTAGAATCTCACTCACACTCACTCTCAGTTTCCCTCACCCTCTTTCACTCTCTCTCAATTTCTCAACTATTATTTCACTCACACTGACTCTCACTCTCCCTCAGTTTCTCAACTACTATCTCGCTCACACTCAGTCTCCCTCACTCTCCTTCACTCTGCCTCACTCTCCTGCACTCTCTCTCAGTTTCTCAACTACTATTTCACTCACACCGACTCTCACTCTCCCTCAATATCTTTCACTCTCCCTCTGTTTCTCAACTACTATCTCACTTACACACACTATCCCTCACTCTCCCTCACTCTGCCTCACTCTCTTTCACTCTCTCTCAGATTCTCAGCTCCTATCTCACTCACACTCACTCCCAGTCTCCCTAACTCTCTTTCACTCTCTCTCAGTTTCTCAACTACTATCTCACTCACAGTCATTCTCACTCTCCCTCACTCTCATTCACTCTCTCTTAGTTTCTCAACTACTATCTCACTCACACCCACTCTCCCTCGCTCTCCCTCACTCTGCCTCATTCTCTCTCAGTTTCTCAGCTACCATCTCACTCACACTCATTCTCACTCTCCCTCACTCTCTCACACTCTCACTCACTCTCTCTCAGTTTCTCAACTACTATCTCACTCACACTCACTCTCCCTCACTCTCTTACGCTCTCTCTTAGTTTCACCATTTCTATCTCACTCACACTTACACTCACTCTCCCTCACTCTCTTTCACTCTCTCAGTTTCTCAACTAGAATCTCACTCACACTCACTTTCCCTCACCCTCTTTCACTCTCTCTCAATTTCTCAACTACTATTTCACTCACACTCACTCTGACTCTCCCTCACTCTCTTTCACTCTCTCTCAGTTTCTCAATTACTATCTCACTCACACTCACTCTCCTTCACTCTCTTTCACCCTCTCTCAGTTTCTCAACTACTATTTCACTCACACTGACTCCCACTCTCCTTCACTCTCCCTCTGTTTCTCAACTACTATCTCACTCAGACTCACTCTCCCTCACTCTGCCTCACTCTCTTTCACACTCTCTCAGTTTCTCAACTACTATTTCACTCACACTCACTCTCACTCTCCCTCACTCTCTTTCACTCTCTCTCATTTTCTCAACTACACTATCACTCACACTCACTCTCCCTCACTCTCCCTCACTCTGCCTCACTCTCTTTCACTCTCTCTCTGTTTCTCAGCTACTATCTAACTCACACTCATTCTCACTCTCCCACACTCTCACTCACTCTCTCTCAGTTTCTCAACTACTATCTCACTCACACTCTCTCTCAGTCTCCCTCACTCTCTTTCACTCTCTCTGAGTTTCTCAACTGCTATCTCACTCACACGCACTCTCACTCTCATTCTCCCTCACTCTCTTTCACTCTCTCTCAGTTTCTCAACTACTATCTCACTCAGACCCACACTCCCTCACTCTCCCTCACTCTGCCTCACTCTCTCTCAGTTTCTCAGCTACTATCTCACTCACATTCATTCTCACTCTCGCTCACTCTCTCACACTCTCACTCACTCTCTCTCAGTTTCTCAACTACTATCTCACTCACACTCACTCTCACTCTTCCTCACTCTCTTTCGCTCTCTCTCAGTTTCTCAACTACTATGTCACTCACACTAACACTCACTCTCCCTCACTCTCTTTCACTCTCTCTCATTTTCTCAACTAGAATCTCATTCACACTCACTCTCAGTTTCCCTCACCCTCTTTCACTCTCTCTCAATTTCTCAACTACTATTTCACTCACACTGACTCTGACCCTGCCTCAGTTTCTCAACTACTATCTCGCTCACGCTCACTCTCCCTCACTCTCCTTCACTCTGCCTCACTCTCCTCCACTCTCTCTCAGTTTCTCAACTACTATCTCACTCACACCCACTCTCCCTCACTCTCCCTCACTCTCTCACACTCTCACTCACTCTCTCACTTTCTCAACTACTATCTCACTGACACTCACTCTCACTCTCCCTCATTCTCTTTCGCTCTCTCTCTGTTTCTCAACTATTATGTCACTCACACTCACACTCACTCTCCCTCACTCTCTTTCACTCTCTCTCAGTTTCTCACCTAGAATCTCACTCACACTCACTCTCAGTTTCCCTCACCCTCTTTCACTCTCTCTCAATTTCTCAACTATTATTTCAGTCACACTGACTCTCACTCTCCCTCAGTTTCTCAACTACTATCTCGCTCACACTCAGTCTCCCTCACTCTCCTTCACTCTGCCTCACTCTCCTGCACTCTCTCTCAGTTTCTCAACTACTATTTCACTCACACTGACTCTCACTCTCCCTCAATATCTTTCACTCTCCCTCTGTTTCTCAACTACTATCTCACTTACACACACTATCCCTCACTCTCCCTCACTCTGCCTCACTCTCTTTCACTCTCTCTCAGATTCTCAGCTCCTATCTCACTCACACTCACTCCCAGTCTCCCTAACTCTCTTTCACTCTCTCTCAGTTTCTCAACTACTATCTCACTCACAGTCATTCTCACTCTCCCTCACTCTCATTCACCCTCTCTTAGTTTCTCAACTACTATCTCACTCACACCCACTCTCCCTCGCTCTCCCTCACTCTGCCTCATTCTCTCTCAGTTTCTCAGCTACCATCTCACTTACACTCATTCTCACTCTCCCTCACTCTCTCACACTCTCACTCACTCTCTCTCAGTTTCTGAACTACTATCTCACTCACACTCACTCTCCCTCACTCTCTTACGCTCTCTCTTAGTTTCACCACTTCTATCTCACTCACACTTACACTCACTCTCCCTCACTCTCTTTCACTCTCTCAGTTTCTCAACTAGAATCTCACTCACACTCACTTTCCCTCACCCTCTTTCACTCTCTCTCAATTTCTCAACTACTATTTCACTCACACTCACTCTGACTCTCCCTCACTCTCTTTCACTCTCTCTCAGTTTCTCAATTACTATCTCACTCACACTCACTCTCCTTCACTCTCTTTCACCCTCTCTCAGTTTCTCAACTACTATTTCACTCACACTGACTCCCACTCTCCTTCACTCTCCCTCTGTTTCTCAACTACTATCTCACTCAGACTCACTCTCCCTCACTCTGCCTCACTCTCTTTCACACTCTCTCAGTTTCTCAACTACTATTTCACTCACACTCACTCTCACTCTCCCTCACTCTCTTTCACTCTCTCTCATTTTCTCAACTACAATATCACTCACACTCACTCTCCCTCACTCTCCCTCACTCTGCCTCACTCTCTTTCACTCTCTCTCTGTTTCTCAGCTACTATCTAACTCACACTCATTCTCACTCTCCCACACTCTCACTCACTCTCTCTCAGTTTCTCAACTACTATCTCACTCACACTCTCTCTCAGTCTCCCTCACTCTCTTTCACTCTCTCTGAGTTTCTCAACTGCTATCTCACTCACACGCACTCTCACTCTCATTCTCCCTCACTCTCTTTCACTCTCTCTCAGTTTCTCAACTACTATCTCACTCAGACCCACTCTCCCTCACTCTCCCTCACTCTGCCTCACTCTCTCTCAGTTTCTCAGCTACTATCTCACTCACATTCATTCTCACTCTCGCTCACTCTCTCACACTCTCACTCACTCTCTCTCAGTTTCTCAACTACTATCTCACTCACACTCACTCTCTCTCTTCCTCACTCTCTTTCGCTCTCTCTCAGTTTCTCAACTACTATGTCACTCACACTAACACTCACTCTCCCTCACTCTCTTTCACTCTCTCTCAGTTTCTCAACTAGAATCTCATTCACACTCACTCTCAGTTTCCCTCACCCTCTTTCACTCTCTCTCAATTTCTCAACTACTATTTCACTCACACTGACTCTGACCCTGCCTCAGTTTCTCAACTACTATCTCGCTCACGCTCACTCTCCCTCACTCTCCTTCACTCTGCCTCACTCTCCTCCACTCTCTCTCAGTTTCTCAACTACTATCTCACTCACACCCACTCTCCCTCACTCTCCCTCACTCTCTCACACTCTCACTCACTCTCTCACTTTCTCAACTACTATCTCACTGACACTCACTCTCACTCTCCCTCACTCTCTTTCGCTCTCTCTCAGTTTCTCAACTATTATGTCACTCACACTCACACTCACTCTCCCTCACTCTCTTTCACTCTCTCTCAGTTTCTCACCTAGAATCTCACTCACACTCACTCTCAGTTTCCCTCACCCTCTTTCACTCTCTCTCAATTTCTCAACTATTATTTCACTAACACTGACTCTCACTCTCCCTCAGTTTCTCAACTACTATCTCGCTCACACTCAGTCTCCCTCACTCTCCTTCACTCTGCCTCACTCTCCTGCACTCTCTCTCAGTTTCTCAACTACTATTTCACTCACACTGACTCTCACTCTCCCTCAATATCTTTCACTCTCCCTCTGTTTCTCAACTACTATCTCACTTACACACACTATCCCTCACTCTCCCTCACTCTGCCTCACTCTCTTTCACTCTTTCTCAGATTCTCAGCTCCTATCTCACTCACACTCACTCCCAGTCTCCCTAACTCTCTTTCACTCTCTCTCAGTTTCTCAACTACTATCTCACTCACAGTCATTCTCACTCTCCCTCACTCTCATTCACTCTCTCTTAGTTTCTCAACTACTATCTCACTCACACCCACTCTCCCTCGCTCTCCCTCACTCTGCCTCATTCTCTCTCAGTTTCTCAGCTACCATCTCACTCACACTCATTCTCACTCTCCCTCACTCTCTCACACTCTCACTCACTCTCTCTCAGTTTCTCAACTACTATCTCACTCACACTCACTCTCCCTCACTCTCTTACGCTCTCTCTTAGTTTCACCACTTCTATCTCACTCACACTTACACTCACTCTCCCTCACTCTCTTTCACTCTCTCAGTTTCTCAACTAGAATCTCACTCACACTCACTTTCCCTCACCCTCTTTCACTCTCTCTCAATTTCTCAACTACTATTTCACTCACACTCACTCTGACTCTCCCTCACTCTCTTTCACTCTCTCTCAGTTTCTCAATTACTATCTCACTCACACTCACTCTCCTTCACTCTCTTTCACCCTCTCTCATTTTCTCAACTACTATTTCACTCACACTGACTCCCACTCTCCCTCACTCTCCCTCTGTTTCTCAACTACTATCTCACTCAGACTCACTCTCCCTCACTCTGCCTCACTCTCTTTCACACTCTCTCAGTTTCTCAACTACTATTTCACTCACACTCACTCTGACTCTCCCTCACTCTCTTTCACCCTCTTTCAGTTTCTCAACTACAATCTCACTCACACTCACTCTCACTCCCCCTCACTCTCTTTCACTCTCTCTCAGTTTCTCAACTACTATCTCACTCGCACTCACTCTCACTCTCCCTCACTCTCTTTCATTCTCTCTCAGTTTCTCAACTACAATATCATTCACACTCACTCTCCCTCACTCTCCTTCACTCTGCCTCACTCTCTTTCACACTCTCTCAGTGTCTCAACTACTATTTCACTCACACTCACTCTGACTCTCCCTCACTCACTTTCACTCTCTCTCAATTTCTCAACTACAATCTCACTCACACTCACTCTTACTACCCCTCACTCTCTTTCACTCTCTCTCAGTTTCTCAACTACTATCTCACTCACACTCTCTCTCAGTCTCCCTCACTCTCTTTCACTCTCTCTCAGTTTCTCAACTACTATCTCACTCACACGCACTCTCACTCTCATTCTCCCTCACTCTCTTTCACTCTCTCTCAGTTTCTCAACTACTATCTCACTCACACGCACTCTCACTCTCATTCTCCCCCACTCTCCCTCACTCTCCCTCACTCTGCCTCACTCTCTCTCAGTTTCTCAGCAACTATCTCACTCACACTCATTCTCACTCTCGCTCACTCTCTCACACTCTCACTCACTCTCTCTCAGTTTCTCAACTACTATCTCACTCTCACTCTTCCTCACTCTCTTTCGCTCTCTCTCAGTTTCTCAACTACTATGTCACTCAGACTCACACTCACTCTCCCTCACTCTCTTTCACTCTATCTCAGTTTCTCAACTAGAATCTCACTCACACTCACTCTCAGTTTCCCTTACCCTCTTTCACTCTCTCTCAATTTCTCAACTACTATTTCACTCACACTGACTCTCACCCTCCCTCAGTTTCTCAACTACTATCTCGCTCACACTCACTCTCCCTCACTCTCCTTCACTCTGCCTCACTCTCCTCCACTCTCTCTTAGTATCTCAACTACTATCTCACTCACACCCACTCTCCCTCACTCTCCCTCACTCTCTCACACTCTCACTCACTCTCTCACTTTCTCAACTACTATCTCACTGACACTCACTCTCACTCACTCTCACTCTCCCTCACTCTCTTTCGCTCTCTCTCAGTTTCTCAACTATTATGTCACTCACACTCACACTCACTCTCCCTCACTCTCTTTCACTCTCTCTCAGTTTCTCACCTAGAATCTCACTCACACTCACTCTCAGTTTCCCTCACCCTCTTTCACTCTCTCTCAATTTCTCAACTATTATTTCACTCACACTGACTCTCACTCTCCCTCAGTTTCTCAACTACTATCTCGCTCACACTCACTCTCCCTCACTCTCCTTCACTCTGCCTCACTCTCCTGCACTCTCTCTCAGTTTCACAACTACTATCTCACTCACACTTACACACACTATCCCTCACTCTGCCTCACTCTCTTTCACTCTCTCTCAGATTCTCAGCTCCTATCTCACTCACACTCACTCTCAGTCTCCCTAACTCTCTTTCACTCTCTCTCAGTTTCTAAACTACTATCTCACTCATAGTCATTCTCACTCTCCCTCACTCTCATTCTCTCTCTCTTAGTTTCTCAACCACTATCTCACTCACACCCACTCTCCCTCACTCTCCCTCACTCTGCCTCATTCTCTCTCAGTTTCTCAACTACTATCTCACTCACACTCATTCTCACCCTCCCTCACTCTCTCACACTCTCACTCTCTCTCTCTCAGTTTCTCAACTACTATTTCACTCACGCTCACTCTCACTCTCCCACACTCTCTTACGCTCTCTCTCCGTTTCACAACTACTATCTCACTCACATTTACACTCACTCTCTTTCACTCTCTCAGTTTCTCAACTAGAATCTCACTCACACTCACACTCACTTTCCCTCACCCTCTTTCACTCTCTCTCAATTTCTCAACTACTATTTCACTCACACTCACTCTGACTCTCCCTCACTCTCTTTCACTCTCTCTCAGTTTCTCAATTACTATCTCACTCACACTCACTCTCCTTCACTCTCTTTCACTCTCTCTAAGTTTCTCAACTACTATTTCACTCACACTGACTCCCACTCTCCTTCACTCTCCCTCAGTTTCTCAACTTCTATCTCGCTCAGACTCACTCTCCGTCACTCTCCTTCACTCTGCCTCACTCTCTTTCACACTCTCTCAATTTCTCAACTACTATCTCACTCACACTCACACTGACTCTCCCTCACTCTCTTTCACGCTCTCTCAGTTTCACAACTACTATCTCACTCACACTTACACTCACTCTCCCTCACTCTCTTTCACTCTCTCTCAGTTTCTCACCTAGAATCTCACTCACACTCACATTCACTTTCCCTCACCCTCTTTCACTCTCTCTCAATTTCTCAACTACTATTTCATTCACACTGACTCTCACTCTCCCTCACTCTCCCTCAGTTTCACAACTACTATCTCGCTCAGAGTCACTCTCCCTCACTCTCCTTCACTCTTACTCACTCTCTTTCACTCTCTCTCAGTTTCTCAACAACTATTTCACTCAAACTGACTCTCACTCTCCCTCAATCTCTTTCACTCTCCCTCAGTTTCTCAACTACTATCTCACTCACACTCACCCTCCCCCACTCTCCTTCACTCTGCCTCACTCTCTTTCACTCTCTCTCAGTTTCTCAACTACTATCTCACTCACACTCATTGTCACTCTCCCTCACTCTCCCACACTCTCACTCTCTCTCTCTCTCTCAGTTTCTCAACTACTATGTCACTCACACTCACTCTCACTCTCCCTCACTCTCTATCACTCTCTCTCAGTTTCTCAACTACTATCTCACTCCCACTCTCCCTCACTCTCTTTTACTCTATCTCTGTTTCTCAACTACTGTCTCACTCACACCAACTCTCCCTCACTCTCCCTCACTCTACCTCACTCTCTCAATTTCTCAGCTACTATCTCATTCACACTCATTCTCACTCTCCCTCACTCTCTCACACACTCACTCACTCTCTCTCCGTTTCTCAACTACTATCTCACTCACACTCACTCTTCCTCACTCACTTTTGCTCTCTCTCAGTTTCTCAACTACTATCTCACTCACACTCACACTCACTCTCCCTCACTCTCTTTCTCTCTCTCTCAGTTTCTCAACTAGAATCTCACTCACACTCACTCTCACTCTCCCTTACCCTCTTTCACTCTCTCTCAATTTCTCAATTACTATTTCACTCACACTGACTCTCACTCTCCCTCACTCTCCCTCAATTTCTCAACTACTATCTCACTCACACTCACTCTCCCTCACTCTCCTTCACTCTGCCTCACTCTCCTTCATTCTCTCTCACTCTCACTCTCATTCTCCCTCACTCTCTTTCACTCTCTCTCTCAGTTTCTCAACTACTATCTCACTCAGACCCACTCTCCCTCACTCTCCCTCACTCTGCCTCACTCTCTCTCAGTTTCTCAGCTACTATCTCACTCACATTCATTCTCACTCTCGCTCACTCTCTCACACTCTCACTCACTCTCTCTCAGTTTCTCAACTACTATCTCACTCACACTCACTCTCACTCTTCCTCACTCTCTTTCGCTCTCTCTCAGTTTCTCAACTACTATGTCACTCACACTAACACTCACTCTCCCTCACTCTCTTTCACTCTCTCTCAGTTTCTCAACTAGAATCTCATTCACACTCACTCTCAGTTTCCCTCACCCTCTTTCACTCTCTCTCAATTTCTCAACTACTATTTCACTCACACTGACTCTGATCCTGCCTCAGTTTCTCAACTACTATCTCGCTCACGCTCACTCTCCCTCACTCTCCTTCACTCTGCCTCACTCTCCTCCACTTTCTCTCAGTTTCTCAACTACTATCTCACTCACACCCACTCTCCCTCACTCTCCCTCACTCTCTCACACTCTCACTCACTCTCTCAGTTTCTCAACTACTATCTCACTGACACTCACTCTCACTCTCCCTCACTCTCTTTCGCTCTCTCTCAGTTTCTCAACTATTATGTCACTCACACTCACACTCACTCTCCCTCACTCTCTTTCACTCTCTCTCAGTTTCTCACCTAGAATCTCACTCACACTCACTCTCAGTTTCCCTCACCCTCTTTCACTCTCTCTCAATTTCTCAACTATTATTTCACTCACACTGACTCTCACTCTCCCTCAGTTTCTCAACTACTATCTCGCTCACACTCAGTCTCCCTCACTCTCCTTCACTCTGCCTCACTCTCCTGCACTCTCTCTCAGTTTCTCAACTACTATTTCACTCACACTGACTCTCACTCTCCCTCAATATCTTTCACTCTCCCTCTGTTTCTCAACTACTATCTCACTTACACACACTATCCCTCACTCTCCCTCACTCTGCCTCACTCTCTTTCACTCTCTCTCAGATTCTCAGCTCCTATCTCACTCACACTCACTCCCAGTCTCCCTAACTCTCTTTCACTCTCTCTCAGTTTCTCAACTACTATCTCACTCACAGTCATTCTCACTCTCCCTCACTCTCATTCCCTCTCTCTTAGTTTCTCAACTACTATCTCACTCACACCCACTCTCCCTCGCTCTCCCTCACTCTGCCTCATTCTCTCTCAGTTTCTCAGCTACCATCTCACTCACACTCATTCTCACTCTCCCTCACTCTCTCACACTCTCACTCACTCTCTCTCAGTTTCTCAACTACTATCTCACTCACACTCACTCTCCCTCCCTCTCTTACGCTCTCTCTTAGTTTCACCACTTCTATCTCACTCACACTTACACTCACTCTCCCTCACTCTCTTTCACTCTCTCAGTTTCTCAACTAGAATCTCACTCACACTCACTTTCCCTCACCCTCTTTCACTCTCTCTCAATTTCTCAACTACTATTTCACTCACACTCACTCTGACTCTCCCTCACTCTCTTTCACTCTCTCTCAGTTTCTCAATTACTATCTCACTCACACTCACTCTCCTTCACTCTCTTTCACCCTCTCTCAGTTTCTCAACTACTATTTCACTCACACTGACTCCCACTCTCCTTCACTCTCCCTCTGTTTCTCAACTACTATCTCACTCAGACTCACTCTCCCTCACTCTGCCTCACTCTCTTTCACACTCTCTCAGTTTCTCAACTACTATTTCACTCACACTCACTCTGACTCTCCCTCACTCTCTTTCACCCTCTTTCAGTTTCTCAACTACAATCTCACTCACACTCACTCTCACTCCCCCTCACTCTCTTTCACTCTCTCTCAGTTTCTCAACTACTATCTCACTCGCACTCACTCTCACTCTCCCTCACTCTCTTTCATTCTCTCTCAGTTTCTCAACTACAATATCATTCACACTCACTCTCCCTCACTCTCCTTCACTCTGCCTCACTCTCTTTCACACTCTCTCAGTGTCTCAACTACTATTTCACTCACACTCACTCTGACTCTCCCTCACTCTCTTTCACTCCCTCTCAATTTCTCAACTACAATCTCACTCACACTCACTCTTACTACCCCTCACTCTCTTTCACTCTCTCTCAGTTTCTCAACTACTATCTCACTCACACTCTCTCTCAGTCTCCCTCACTCTCTTTCACTCTCTCTCAGTTTCTCAACTACTATCTCACTCACACGCACTCTCACTCTCATTCTCCCTCACTCTCTTTCACTCTCTCTCAGTTTCTCAACTACTATCTCACTCACACGCACTCTCACTCTCATTCTCCCCCACTCTCCCTCACTCTCCCTCACTCTGCCTCACTCTCTCTCAGTTTCTCAGCAACTATCTCACTCACACTCATTCTCACTCTCGCTCACTCTCTCACACTCTCACTCACTCTCTCTCAGTTTCTCAACTACTATCTCACTCTCACTCTTCCTCACTCTCTTTCGCTCTCTCTCAGTTTCTCAACTACTATGTCACTCAGACTCACACTCACTCTCCCTCACTCTCTTTCACTCTATCTCAGTTTCTCAACTAGAATCTCACTCACACTCACTCTCAGTTTCCCTTACCCTCTTTCACTCTCTCTCAATTTCTCAACTACTATTTCACTCACACTGACTCTCACCCTCCCTCAGTTTCTCAACTACTATCTCGCTCACACTCACTCTCCCTCACTCTCCTTCACTCTGCCTCACTCTCCTCCACTCTCTCTTAGTATCTCAACTACTATCTCACTCACACCCACTCTCCCTCACTCTCCCTCACTCTCTCACACTCTCACTCACTCTCTCACTTTCTCAACTACTATCTCACTGACACTCACTCTCACTCTCCCTCACTCTCTTTCGCTCTCTCTCAGTTTCTCAACTATTATGTCACTCACACTCACACTCACTCTCCCTCACTCTCTTTCACTCTCTCTCAGTTTCTCACCTAGAATCTCACTCACACTCACTCTCAGTTTCCCTCACCCTCTTTCACTCTCTCTCAATTTCTAAACTATTATTTCACTCACACTGACTCTCACTCTCCCTCAGTTTCTCAACTACTATCTCGCTCACACTCACTCTCCCTCACTCTCCTTCACTCTGCCTCACTCTCCTGCACTCTCTCTCAGTTTCACAACTACTATCTCACTCACACTTACACACACTATCCCTCACTCTGCCTCACTCTCTTTCACTCTCTCTCAGATTCTCAGCTCCTATCTCACTCACACTCACTCTCAGTCTCCCTAACTCTCTTTCACTCTCTCTCAGTTTCTAAACTACTATCTCACTCATAGTCATTCTCACTCTCCCTCACTCTCATTCTCTCTCTCTTAGTTTCTCAACCACTATCTCACTCACACCCACTCTCCCTCACTCTCCCTCACTCTGCCTCATTCTCTCTCAGTTTCTCAACTACTATCTCACTCACACTCATTCTCACCCTCCCTCACTCTCTCACACTCTCACTCTCTCTCTCTCAGTTTCTCAACTACTATTTCACTCACGCTCACTCTCACTCTCCCACACTCTCTTACGCTCTCTCTCCGTTTCACAACTACTATCTCACTCACATTTACACTCACTCTCTTTCACTCTCTCAGTTTCTCAACTAGAATCTCACTCACACTCACACTCACTTTCCCTCACCCTCTTTCACTCACTCTCAATTTCTCAACTACTATTTCACTCACACTCACTCTGACTCTCCCTCACTCTCTTTCACTCTCTCTCAGTTTCTCAATTACTATCTCACTCACACTCACTCTCCTTCACTCTCTTTCACCCTCTCTCAGTTTCTCAACTACTATTTCACTCACACTGACTCCCACTCTCCTTCACTCTCCCTCTGTTTCGCAACTACTATCTCACTCAGACTCACTCTCCCTCACTCTGCCTCACTCTCTTTCACACTCTCTCAGTTTCTCAACTACTATTTCACTCACACTCACTCTGACTCTCCCTCACTCTCTTTCACCCTCTTTCAGTTTCTCAACTACAATCTCACTCACACTCACTCTCACTCCCCCTCACTCTCTTTCACTCTCTCTCAGTTTCTCAACTACTATCTCACTCGCACTCACTCTCACTCTCCCTCACTCTCTTTCATTCTCTCTCAGTTTCTCAACTACAATATCATTCACACTCACTCTCCCTCACTCTCCTTCACTCTGCCTCACTCTCTTTCACACTCTCTCAGTGTCTCAACTACTATTTCACTCACACTCACTCTGACTCTCCCTCACTCTCTTTCACTCCCTCTCAATTTCTCAACTACAATCTCACTCACACTCACTCTTACTACCCCTCACTCTCTTTCACTCTCTCTCAGTTTCTCAACTACTATCTCACTCACACTCTCTCTCAGTCTCCCTCACTCTCTTTCACTCTCTCTCAGTTTCTCAACTACTATCTCACTCACACGCACTCTCACTCTCATTCTCCCTCACTCTCTTTCACTCTCTCTCAGTTTCTCAACTACTATCTCACTCACACGCACTCTCACTCTCATTCTCCCCCACTCTCCCTCACTCTCCCTCACTCTGCCTCACTCTCTCTCAGTTTCTCAGCAACTATCTCACTCACACTCATTCTCACTCTCGCTCACTCTCTCACACTCTCACTCACTCTCTCTCAGTTTCTCAACTACTATCTCACTCTCACTCTTCCTCACTCTCTTTCGCTCTCTCTCAGTTTCTCAACTACTATGTCACTCAGACTCACACTCACTCTCCCTCACTCTCTTTCACTCTATCTCAGTTTCTCAACTAGAATCTCACTCACACTCACTCTCAGTTTCCCTTACCCTCTTTCACTCTCTCTCAATTTCTCAACTACTATTTCACTCACACTGACTCTCACCCTCCCTCAGTTTCTCAACTACTATCTCGCTCACACTCACTCTCCCTCACTCTCCTTCACTCTGCCTCACTCTCCTCCACTCTCTCTTAGTATCTCAACTACTATCTCACTCACACCCACTCTCCCTCACTCTCCCTCACTCTCTCACACTCTCACTCACTCTCTCACTTTCTCAACTACTATCTCACTGACACTCACTCTCACTCTCCCTCACTCTCTTTCGCTCTCTCTCAGTTTCTCAACTATTATGTCACTCACACTCACACTCACTCTCCCTCACTCTCTTTCACTCTCTCTCAGTTTCTCACCTAGAATCTCACTCACACTCACTCTCAGTTTCCCTCACCCTCTTTCACTCTCTCTCAATTTCTCAACTATTATTTCACTCACACTGACTCTCACTCTCCCTCAGTTTCTCAACTACTATCTCGCTCACACTCACTCTCCCTCACTCTCCTTCACTCTGCCTCACTCTCCTGCACTCTCTCTCAGTTTCACAACTACTATCTCACTCACACTTACACACACTATCCCTCACTCTGCCTCACTCTCTTTCACTCTCTCTCAGATTCTCAGCTCCTATCTCACTCACACTCACTCTCAGTCTCCCTAACTCTCTTTCACTCTCTCTCAGTTTCTAAACTACTATCTCACTCATAGTCATTCTCACTCTCCCTCACTCTCATTCTCTCTCTCTTAGTTTCTCAACCACTATCTCACTCACACCCACTCTCCCTCACTCTCCCTCACTCTGCCTCATTCTCTCTCAGTTTCTCAACTACTATCTCACTCACACTCATTCTCACCCTCCCTCACTCTCTCACACTCTCACTCTCTCTCTCTCAGTTTCTCAACTACTATTTCACTCACGCTCACTCTCACTCTCCCACACTCTCTTACGCTCTCTCTCCGTTTCACAACTACTATCTCACTCACATTTACACTCACTCTCTTTCACTCTCTCAGTTTCTCAACTAGAATCTCACTCACACTCACACTCACTTTCCCTCACCCTCTTTCACTCTCTCTCAATTTCTCAACTACTATTTCACTCACACTCACTCTGACTCTCCCTCACTCTCTTTCACTCTCTCTCAGTTTCTCAATTACTATCTCACTCACACTCACTCTCCTTCACTCTCTTTCACTCTCTCTAAGTTTCTCAACTACTATTTCACTTACACTGACTCCCACTCTCCTTCACTCTCCCTCAGTTTCTCAACTTCTATCTCGCTCAGACTCACTCTCCGTCACTCTCCTTCACTCTGCCTCAATCTCTTTCACACTCTCTCAATTTCTCAACTACTATCTCACTCACACTCACACTGACTCTCCCTCACTCTCTTTCACGCTCTCTCAGTTTCACAACTACTATCTCACTCACACTTACACTCACTCTCCCTCACTCTCTTTCACTCTCTCTCAGTTTCTCAACTAGAATCTCACTCACACTCACATTCACTTTCCCTCACCCTCTTTCACTCTCTCTCAATTTCTCAACTACTATTTCATTCACACTGACTCTCACTCTCCCTCAGTTTCACAACTACTATCTCGCTCAGAGTCACTCTCCCTCACTCTCCTTCACTCTTACTCACTCTCTTTCACTCTCTCTCAGTTTCTCAACAACTATTTCACTCAAACTGACTCTCACTCTCCCTCAATCTCTTTCACTCTCCCTCAGTTTCTCAACTACTATCTCACTCACACTCACTATCCCTCACTCTCCCTCACTCTGCCTCACTCTCTTTCACTCTCTCTCAGTTTCTCAGCTACAATCTCACTCACACTCACTCTCAGTCTCCCTAACTCTCTTTCACTCTCTCTCAGTTTCTCAACTACTATCTCACTCACACTCACTCTCACTCTCCCTCACTCTCTTTCATTCTCTCTCAGTTTCTCAACTACTATCTCACTCACACCCACTCTCCCGCACTCTGCCTCACACTCTCTCAGTTTCTTAGCTACTATCTCACTCACACTCATTCTCACTCTCCCTCACTTTCTCACACTCCCACCCACTCTCTCAGTTTCTCAACTACTATCTCACTCACACTCACTCTCACTTTCCCTCACTCTCTTTCGCTCTCTCTGAGCTTCTCAACAACTATCTCACTCACACTCACTCTCACTCTCCCTCACTCTCTTTCGCTCTCTCTTAGTTTCTCAACTACTATCTCACTTAAACTCACACTCACTCTCCCTCACTCTCTTTCACTCTCTCTCAGTTTCTCAACTAGAATCTCACTCACACTCACTCTCCTTCACTCTCTTTTGCTCTCTCTTAGTTTCTCAACTACTATCTCACTCACACTCACTCTCACTCTCCCTCACTCTCTTTCGCTCTCCCTCAGTTTCTCAACTACTATCTCACTCAAACTCACACTCACTCTCTTTCACCCTCTCTCAGTTTCTCAACTAGAATCTCACTCACACTCACTCTCCTTCATTCTCTTTCATTCTCCCTCAATTTATCAACTACTATCTCACTCACACTCACTATCCCTCACTCTGCCTCATTCTCTTTCACTCTCTCTCAGTTTCTCAATTACTATCTCACTCACACTCACTCTCCTTCACTCTCTTTCACTCTCTCTCAGTTTCTCAACTACTATTTCACTCACACTGACTCCCACTCTCCTTCACTCTCCCTCAGTTTCTCAACTTTTATCACGCTCAGACTCACTCTCCCTCACTCTGCCTCACTCTCTTTCACACTCTCTCAGTTACTCAACTACTATCTCACTCACACACACTGACTCTCCCTCACTCTCTTTCACTCTCTCTCAGTTTCTCAACTACAATCTCACTCGCACTCACTCTCACTCCCCCTCACTCTCTTTCACTCTCTCTCAGTTTCTCAACTACTATCTCACTCGCACTCACTCTCACTCTCCCTCACTCTCTTTCATTCTCTCTCAGTTTCCCAACTACAATATCATTCACACTCACTCTCCCTCACTCTCCTTTACTCTGCCTCACTCTCTTTCACACTCTCTCAGTTTCTCAACTACTATTTCACTCACACTCACTCTGACTCTCCCTCACTCTCTTTCACTCTCTCTCAGTTTCTCAACTACTATCTGACTCACACGCACTCTCACTTTCATTCTCCCTCACTCTCTTTCACGCTCTCTCAGTTTCTCAACTACTATCTCACTCAGACCCACTCTTCCTCACTCTCCGTCACTCTGCCTCACTCTCTCATAGTTTCTCAGCTACTATCTCACTCACACTCATTCTCACTCTCGCTCACTCTCTCACACTCTCACTCACTCTCTCTCAGTTTCTCAACTACAATCTCACTCACACTCACTCTCACTCTTCCTCACTCTCTTTCGCTCTCTCTCAGTTTCTCAACTACTATCTCACTCACACGCACTCTCACTTTCATTCTCCCTCACTCTCTTTCACTCTCTCTCAGTTTCTCAACTACTATCTCACTCAGACCCACTCTCCCTCACTCTCTCTCAGTTTCTCAGCTACTATCTCACTCACACTCATTCTCACTCTCGCTCACTCTCTCACACTCTCACTCACTCTCTCTCAGTTTCTCAACTACTATCTCACTCACACTCTCTCTCAGTCTCCCTCACTCTCTTTCACTCTCTCTCAATTTCTCAACTACTATCTCACTCACACGCACTCTCACTTTCATTCTCCCTCACTCTCTTTCACTCTCTCTCAGTTTCTATACTACTATCTCACTCAGACCCACTCTCCCTCACTCTACCTCACTCTCTCTCAGTTTCTCAGCTACTATCTCCCTCACACTCATTCTCACTCTCGCTCACTCTCTCACACTCTCACACTCTCACTCACTCTCTCTCAGTTTCTCAACTACTATCTCACTCACACTCACTCTCTTTCGCTCTCTCTCAGTTTCTCAACTACTATGTCACTCACACTCACACTCACTCTCCCTCACTCTCTTTCACTCTCTCTCAGTTTCTCAACTAGAATCTCACTCACACTCACTCTCAATTTCCATTACCCTCTTTCACTCTCTCAATTTCTCAACTACTATTTCACTCACACTGACTCTCACTCTCCCTCAGTTTCTCAACTACTATCTCGCTCACACTCACTCTCCGTCACTCTTCTTCACTCTGCCTCACTCTCTTTCACACTCTCTCAGATCCTCAACTACTATTTCACTCACACTCACTCTGACTCTCCCTCACTCTCTTTCACTCTCTCTCAGTTTCTCAACTACTATCTCACTCCCACGCACTCTCACTTTCATTCTCCTTCACTCTCTTTCACTCTCTCTCAGTTTCTCAACTACTATCTCACTCAGACCCACTCTCCCTCACTCTCCCTCACTCTGCCTCACTCTCTCTCAGTTTTTCAGCTACTATCTCACTCACACTCATTCTCACTCTCGCTCACTCTCTCACACTCTCTCCCAGTTTCTCAACTACTATCTCACTCACACTCACTCTCACTCTTCCTCACTCTCTTTCGCTCTCTCTGTTTCTCAATTACTATGTCACTCACACTCACTCTCCCTCACTCTCTTTCACTCTCTCTCAATTTCTCAACTAGAATCTAACTCGCACTCACTCTCAGTTTCCCTCACCCTCTTTCACTCTCTCTCAATTTCTCAACTAGTATTTCACTCACACTGACTCTCACTCTCCCTCAGTTTCTCAACTACTATCTCGCTCACACTCACTCTCCCTCACTCTCCTTCACTCGGCCTCACTCTCCTCCACTCTCTCTCAGTTTCTCAACTACTATCTCACTCACACCCACTCTCCCTCACGCTCCCTTACTCTGCCTCACTCTCTCTCAGTTTCTCAGCTACTATCTCACTCACACTCATTCTCACTCTCGCTTACTCTCTCACACTCTCACACTCTCACTCACTCACTCTCAGTTTCTCAACTACTATCTCACTCACACTCACTCTCACTCTTCCTCACTCTCTTTCGCTCTCTCTCAGTTTCTCATATACTATGTCACTCACACTCACACTTACTCTCCCTCACTCTCTTTCACTCTCTCTCAGTTTCTTAACTAGAATCTCACTCACACTCACTCTTAGTTTCCCTAACCCTCTTTCACTCTCTCTTAGTTTCTAAACTATTATTTCACTCACATTGACTCTCACTCTCCTTCAGTTTCTCAACTACTATCTCGCCCACACTCACTCTCCCTCACTCTCCTTCACTCTGCCTCACTCTCCTCCACTCTCTCTCAGTTTCTCAACTACTATTTCACCCACACTGACTCTCACTCTCCCCCAATCTCTTTCACTCTCCCTCTGTTTCTCAACTACTATCTCACTTACACTCACTATCCCTCACTCTCCCTCACTCTGCCTCACTCTCTTTCACTCTCTCTCAGATTCTCAGCTCCTATCTCACTCACACTCACTCTCAGTCTCCCTAACTCTCTTTCACTCTCTCTAAGTTTCTCAACTACTATTTCACTCACACTGACTCCCACTCTCCTTCACTCTCCCTCAGTTTCTCAACTTCTATCTCGCTCAGACTCACTCTCCGTCACTCTCCTTCACTCTGCCTCACTCTCTTTCACACTCTCTCAATTTCTCAACTACTATCTCACTCACACTCACACTGACTCTCCCTCACTCTCTTTCACGCTCTCTCAGTTTCACAACTACTATCTCACTCACACTTACACTCACTCTCCCTCACTCTCTTTCACTCTCTCTCAGTTTCTCAACTAGAATCTCACTCACACTCACATTCACTTTCCCTCACCCTCTTTCACTCTCCCTCAATTTCTCAACTACTATTTCATTCACACTGACTCTCACTCTCCCTCAGTTTCACAACTACTATCTCGCTCAGAGTCACTCTCCCTCACTCTCCTTCACTCTTACTCACTCTCTTTCACTCTCTCTCAGTTTCTCAACAACTATTTCACTCAAACTGACTCTCACTCTCCCTCAATCTCTTTCACTCTCCCTCAGTTTCTCAACTACTATCTCACTCACACTCACTATCCCTCACTCTCCCTCACTCTGCCTCACTCTCTTTCACTCTCTCTCAGTTTCTCAGCTACAATCTCACTCACACTCACTCTCAGTCTCCCTAACTCTCTTTCACTCTCTCTCAGTTTCTCAACTACTATCTCACTCACACTCACTCTCACTCTCCCTCACTCTCTTTCATTCTCTCTCAGTTTCTCAACTACTATCTCACTCACACCCACTCTCCCTCACTCTGCCTCACACTCTCTCAGTTTCTTAGCTACTATCTCACTCACACTCATTCTCACTCTCCCTCACTTTCTCACACTCCCACCCACTCTCTCAGTTTCTCAACTACTATCTCACTCACACTCACTCTCACTTTCCCTCACTCTCTTTCGCTCTCTCTGAGCTTCTCAACAACTATCTCACTCACACTCACTCTCACTCTCCCTCACTCTCTTTCGCTCTCTCTTAGTTTCTCAACTACTATCTCACTTAAACTCACACTCACTCTCCCTCACTCTCTTTCACTCTCTCTCAGTTTCTCAACTAGAATCTCACTCACACTCACTCTCCTTCACTCTCTTTTGCTCTCTCTTAGTTTCTCAACTACTATCTCACTCACACTCACTCTCACTCTCCCTCACTCTCTTTCGCTCTCCCTCAGTTTCTCAACTACTATCTCACTCAAACTCACACTCACTCTCTTTCACCCTCTCTCAGTTTCTCAACTAGAATCTCACTCACACTCACTCTCCTTCATTCTCTTTCATTCTCCCTCAATTTATCAACTACTATCTCACTCACACTCACTATCCCTCACTCTGCCTCATTCTCTTTCACTCTCTCTCAGTTTCTCAATTACTATCTCACTCACACTCACTCTCCTTCACTCTCTTTCACTCTCTCTCAGTTTCTCAACTACTATTTCACTCACACTGACTCCCACTCTCCTTCACTCTCCCTCAGTTTCTCAACTTTTATCACGCTCAGACTCACTCTCCCTCACTCTGCCTCACTCTCTTTCACACTCTCTCAGTTACTCAACTACTATCTCACTCACACACACTGACTCTCCCTCACTCTCTTTCACTCTCTCTCAGTTTCTCAACTACAATCTCACTCGCACTCACTCTCACTCCCCCTCACTCTCTTTCACTCTCTCTCAGTTTCTCAACTACTATCTCACTCGCACTCACTCTCACTCTCCCTCACTCTCTTTCATTCTCTCTCAGTTTCCCAACTACAATATCATTCACACTCACTCTCCCTCACTCTCCTTTACTCTGCCTCACTCTCTTTCACACTCTCTCAGTTTCTCAACTACTATTTCACTCACACTCACTCTGACTCTCCCTCACTCTCTTTCACTCTCTCTCAGTTTCTCAACTACTATCTGACTCACACGCACTCTCACTTTCATTCTCCCTCACTCTCTTTCACGCTCTCTCAGTTTCTCAACTACTATCTCACTCAGACCCACTCTTCCTCACTCTCCGTCACTCTGCCTCACTCTCTCATAGTTTCTCAGCTACTATCTCACTCACACTCATTCTCACTCTCGCTCACTCTCTCACACTCTCACTCACTCTCTCTCAGTTTCTCAACTACAATCTCACTCACACTCACTCTCACTCTTCCTCACTCTCTTTCGCTCTCTCTCAGTTTCTCAACTACTATCTCACTCACACGCACTCTCACTTTCATTCTCCCTCACTCTCTTTCACTCTCTCTCAGTTTCTCAACTACTATCTCACTCAGACCCACTCTCCCTCACTCTCTCTCAGTTTCTCAGCTACTATCTCACTCACACTCATTCTCACTCTCGCTCACTCTCTCACACTCTCACTCACTCTCTCTCAGTTTCTCAACTACTATCTCACTCACACTCTCTCTCAGTCTCCCTCACTCTCTTTCACTCTCTCTCAATTTCTCAACTACTATCTCACTCACACGCACTCTCACTTTCATTCTCCCTCACTCTCTTTCACTCTCTCTCAGTTTCTATACTACTATCTCACTCAGACCCACTCTCCCTCACTCTACCTCACTCTCTCTCAGTTTCTCAGCTACTATCTCCCTCACACTCATTCTCACTCTCGCTCACTCTCTCACACTCTCACACTCTCACTCACTCTCTCTCAGTTTCTCAACTACTATCTCACTCACACTCACTCTATTTCTCTCTCTCTCTCAGTTTCTCAACTACTATGTCACTCACACTCACACTCACTCTCCCTCACTCTCTTTCACTCTCTCTCAGTTTCTCAACTAGAATCTCACTCACACTCACTCTCAATTTCCCTCACCCTCTTTCACTCTCTCAATTTCTCAACTACTATTTCACTCACACTGACTCTCACTCTCCCTCAGTTTCTCAACTACTATCTCGCTCACACTCACTCTCCCTCACTCTTCTTCACTCTGCCTCACTCTCTTTCACACTCTCTCAGATCCTCAACTACTATTTCACTCACACTCACTCTGACTCTCCCTCACTCTCTTTCACTCTCTCAGTTTCTCAACTACTATCTCACTCCCACGCACTCTCACTTTCATTCTCCTTCACTCTCTTTCACTCTCTCTCAGTTTCTCAACTACTATCTCACTCAGACCCACTCTCCCTCACTCTCCCTCACTCTGCCTCACTCTCTCTCAGTTTTTCAGCTACTATCTCACTCACACTCATTCTCACTCTCGCTCACTCTCTCACACTCTCTCCCAGTTTCTCAACTACTATCTCACTCACACTCACTCTCACTCTTCCTCACTCTCTTTCGCTCTCTCTGTTTCTCAATTACTATGTCACTCACACTCACTCTCCCTCACTCTCTTTCACTCTCTCTCAATCTCTCAACTAGAATCTAACTCACACTCACTCTCAGTTTCCCTCAGCCTCTTTCACTCTCTCTCAATTTCTCAACTACTATTTCACTCACACTGACTCTCACTCTCCCTCAGTTTCTCAACTACTATCTCGCTCACACTCACTCTCCCTCACTCTCCTTCACTCGGCCTCACTCTCCTCCACTCTCTCTCAGTTTCTCAACTACTATCTCACTCACACCCACTCTCCCTCACGCTCCCTTACTCTGCCTCACTCTCTCTCAGTTTCTCAGCTACTATCTCACTCACACTCATTCTCACTCTCGCTTACTCTCTCACACTCTCACACTCTCACTCACTCACTCTCAGTTTCTCAACTACTATCTCACTCACACTCACTCTCACTCTTCCTCACTCTCTTTCGCTCTCTCTCAGTTTCTCATATACTATGTCACTCACACTCACACTTACTCTCCCTCACTCTCTTTCACTCTCTCTCAGTTTCTCAACTAGAATCTCACTCACACTCACTCTTAGTTTCCCTAACCCTCTTTCACTCTCTCTTAGTTTCTAAACTATTATTTCACTCACATTGACTCTCACTCTCCTTCAGTTTCTCAACTACTATCTCGCCCACACTCACTCTCCCTCACTCTCCCTCACTCTGCCTCACTCTCCTCCACTCTCTCTCAGTTTCTCAACTACTATTTCACCCACACTGACTCTCACTCTCCCCCAATCTCTTTCACTCTCCCTCTGTTTCTCAACTACTATCTCACTTACACTCACTATCCCTCACTCTCCCTCACTCTGCCTCACTCTCTTTCACTCTCTCTCAGATTCTCAGCTCCTATCTCACTCACACTCACTCTCAGTCTCCCTAACTCTCTTTCACTCTCTCTCAGTTTCTCAACTACTATCTCACTCACAGTCATTCTCACTCTTCCTCACTCTCAGTCACTCTCTCTCAGTTTCTCAACTACTATCTCACTCACACCCACTCTCCCTCACTCTCCCTCACTCTGCCTCATTCTCTCTCAGTTTCTCAGCTACTATCTCACTCACCCTCATTCTCACTCTCCCTCACTCTCTCACACTCTCACTCACTCTCTCTCAGTTTCTCAACTACTATCTCACTCACACTCACTCTCACTCTCCCTCAGTCTCTTACGCTCTCTCTTAGTTTCACAACTACTATCTCACTCACACTTACACTCACTCTCCCTCACTCTCTTTCACTCTCTCTCAGTTTCTCAACTAGAATCTCACTCACACTCACTCTCACTTTCTCTCACCCTCTTTCACTCTCTCTCAATTTCTCAACTACTATTTCATTCACACTGACTCTCACTCTCCCTCAGTTTCACAACTACTATCTCGCTCACAGTCACTCTCCCTCACTCTCCTTCACTCTGCCTCACTCTCTTTCACTCTCAGTTTCTCAACAACAATTTCACTCACACTGACTCTCACTCTCCCTCAATCTCTTTCACTCTCCCTCAGTTTCTCAACTACTATCTCACTCACACTCACCATCCCTCACTCTCCCTCACTCTGCCTCACTCTCTTTCACTCTCTCTCAGTTTCTCAGCTACAATCTCACTCACACTCACTCTCAGTCTCCCTAACTCTCTTTCACTCTCTCTCAGTTTCTCAACTACTATCTCACTCACTCTCACTCTCCCTCACTCTCTTTCACTCTCTCTCAGTTTCTCAGCTACTATCTCACTCACACCCACCCTCCCTCACTCTGCCTTACTCTCTCTCAGTTTCTTTGCTACTATCTCACTCACACTCATTCTCACTCTCCCTCACTCTCTCACACTCCCACTCACTCTCTCAGTTTCTCAACTACTATCTCACTCACACTCACTCTCACTCTCCCTCACTCTCTTTCGCTCTCTCTTAGTTTCTCAACTACTATCTCACTCACACTCACTCACTCTCCCTCACTCTCTTTCACTATCTCTCAGTTTCTCAACTAGAATCTCACTCAGACTCACTCTCACTTTCCCTCACCCTCTTTCACTCTCTCTCAATTTCTCAACTACTATTTCACCCACACTGACTCTCACTCTCCCCCAATCTCTTTCACTCTCCCTCTGTTTCTCAACTACTATCTCAGTTACACTCACTATCCCTCACTCTCCCTCACTCTGCCTCACTCTCTTTCACTCTCTCTCAGATTCTCAGCTCCTATCTCACTCACACTCACTCTCAGTCTCCCTAACTCTCTTTCACTCTCTCTCAGTTTCTCAACTACTATCTCACTCACAGTCATTCTCACTCTCCCTCACTCTCAGTCACTCTCTTTCAGTTTCTCAACTACTATCTCACTCACACCCACTCTCCCTCACTCTCCCTCACTCTGCCTCATTCTCTCTCAGTTTCTCAGCTACTATCTCACCCACCCTCATTCTCACTCTCCCTCACTCTCTCACACTCTCACTCACTCTCTCTCAGTTTCTCAACTACTATCTCACTCACACTCACTCTCACTCTCCCTCAGTCTCTTACGCTCTCTCTCAGTTTCACAACTACTATCTCACTCACACTTACACTCACTCTCCCTCACTCTCTTTCACTCTCTCTCAGTTTCTCAACTAGAATCTCACTCACACTCACTCTCACTTTCTCTCACCCTCTTTCACTCTCTCTCAATTTCTCAACTACTATTTCATTCACACTGACTCTCACTCTCCCTCAGTTTCACAACTACTATCTCGCTCACAGTCACTCTCCCTCACTCTCCTTCACTCTGCCTCACTCTCTTTCACTCTCAGTTTCTCAACAACTATTTCACTCACACTGACTCTCACTCTCCCTCAATCTCTTTCACTCTCCCTCAGTTTCTCAACTACTATCTCACTCACACTCACCATCCCTCACTCTCCCTCACTCTGCCTCACTCTCTTTCACTCTCTCTCAGTTTCTCAGCTACAATCTCACTCACACTCACTCTCAGTCTCCCTAACTCTCTTTCACTCTCTCTCAGTTTCTCAACTACTATCTCAGTCACACTCACTCTCACTCTCCCTCACTCTCTTTCACTCTCTCTCAGTTTCTCAGCTACTATCTCACTCACACCCACCCTCCCTCACTCTGCCTTACTCTCTCTCAGTTTCTTTGCTACTATCTCACTCACACTCATTCTCACTCTCCCTCACTCTCTCATACTCCCACTCACTCTCTCAGTTTCTCAACTACTATCTCACTCACACTCACTCTCACTCTCCCTCACTCTCTTTCGCTCTCTCTTAGTTTCTCAACTACTATCTCACTCACACTCACTCACTCTCCCTCACTCTCTTTCACTCTCTCTCAGTTTGTCAACTAGAATCTCACTCAGACTCACTCTCACTTTCCCTCACCCTCTTTCACTCTCTCTCAATTTCTCAACTACTATTTCACCCACACTGACTCTCACTCTCCCCCAATCTCTTTCACTCTCCCTCTGTTTCTCAACTACTATCTCACTCACACCCACTCTCCCTCACGCTCCCTTACTCTGCCTCACTCTCTCTCAGTTTCTCAGCTACTATCTCACTCACACTCATTCTCACTCTCGCTTACTCTCTCACACTCTCACACTCTCACTCACTCACTCTCAGTTTCTCAACTACTATCTCACTCACACTCACTCTCACTCTTCCTCACTCTCTTTCGCTCTCTCTCAGTTTCTCATATACTATGTCACTCACACTCACACTTACTCTCCCTCACTCTCTTTCACTCTCTCTCAGTTTCTCAACTAGAATCTCACTCACACTCACTCTTAGTTTCCCTAACCCTCTTTCACTCTCTCTTAGTTTCTAAACTATTATTTCACTCACATTGACTCTCACTCTCCTTCAGTTTCTCAACTACTATCTCGCCCACACTCACTCTCCCTCACTCTCCTTCACTCTGCCTCACTCTCCTCCACTCTCTCTCAGTTTCTCAACTACTATTTCACCCACACTGACTCTCACTCTCCCCCAATCTCTTTCACTCTCCCTCTGTTTCTCAACTACTATCTCACTTACACTCACTATCCCTCACTCTCCCTCACTCTGCCTCACTCTCTTTCACTCTCTCTCAGATTCTCAGCTCCTATCTCACTCACACTCACTCTCAGTCTCCCTAACTCTCTTTCTCTCTCTCTCAGTTTCTCAACTACTATCTCACTCACAGTCATTCTCACTCTTCCTCACTCTCAGTCACTCTCTCTCAGTTTCTCAACTACTATCTCACTCACACCCACTCTCCCTCACTCTCCCTCACTCTGCCTCATTCTCTCTCAGTTTCTCAGCTACTATCTCACTCACCCTCATTCTCACTCTCCCTCACTCTCTCACACTCTCACTCACTCTCTCTCAGTTTCTCAACTACTATCTCACTCACACTCACTCTCACTCTCCCTCAGTCTCTTACGCTCTCTCTTAGTTTCACAACTACTATCTCACTCACACTTACACTCACTCTCCCTCACTCTCTTTCACTCTCTCTCAGTTTCTCAACTAGAATCTCACTCACACTCACTCTCACTTTCTCTCACCCTCTTTCACTCTCTCTCAATTTCTCAACTACTATTTCATTCACACTGACTCTCACTCTCCCTCAGTTTCACAACTACTATCTCGCTCACAGTCACTCTCCCTCACTCTCCTTCACTCTGCCTCACTCTCTTTCACTCTCAGTTTCTCAACAACAATTTCACTCACACTGACTCTCACTCTCCCTCAATCTCTTTCACTCTCCCTCAGTTTCTCAACTACTATCTCACTCACACTCACCATCCCTCACTCTCCCTCACTCTGCCTCACTCTCTTTCACTCTCTCTCAGTTTCTCAGCTACAATCTCACTCACACTCACTCTCAGTCTCCCTAACTCTCTTTCACTCTCTCTCAGTTTCTCAACTACTATCTCACTCACCCTCACTCTCCCTCACTCTCTTTCACTCTCTCTCAGTTTCTCAGCTACTATCTCACTCACACCCAACCTCCCTCACTCTGCCTTACTCTCTCTCAGTTTCTTTGCTACTATCTCATTCACACTCATTCTCACTCTCCCTCACTCTCTCACACTCCCACTCACTCTCTCAGTTTCTCAACTACTATCTCACTCACACTCACTCTCACTCTCCCTCACTCTCTTTCGCCCTCTCTTAGTTTCTCAACTACTATCTCACTCACACTCACTCACTCTCCCTCACTCTCTTTCACTATCTCTCAGTTTCTCAACTAGAATCTCACTCAGACTCACTCTCACTTTCCCTCACACTCTTTCACTCTCTCTCAATTTCTCAACTACTATTTCACCCACACTGACTCTCACTCTCCCCCAATCTCTTTCACTCTCCCTCTGTTTCTCAACTACTATCTCAGTTACACTCACTATCCCTCACTCTCCCTCACTCTGCCTCACTCACTTTCACTCTCTCTCAGATTCTCAGCTCCTATCTCACTCACACTCACTCTCAGTCTCCCTAACTCTCTTTCACTCTCTCTCAGTTTCTCAACTACTATCTCACTCACAGTCATTCTCACTCTCCCTCACTCTCAGTCACTCTCTCTCAGTTTCTCAACTACTATCTCACTCACACCCACTCTCCCTCACTCTCCCTCACTCTGCCTCATTCTCTCTCAGTTTCTCAGCTACTATCTCACCCACCCTCATTCTCACTCTCCCTCACTCTCTCACACTCTCACTCACTCTCTCTCAGTTTCTCAACTACTATCTCACTCACACTCACTCTCACTCTCCCTCAGTCTCTTACGCTCTCTCTCAGTTTCACAACTACTATCTCACTCACACTTACACTCACTCTCCCTCACTCTCTTTCACTCTCTCTCAGTTTCTCAACTAGAATCTCACTCACACTCACTCTCACTTTCTCTCACCCTCTTTCACTCTCTCTCAATTTCTCAACTACTATTTCATTCACACTGACTCTCACTCTCCCTCAGTTTCACAACTACTATCTCGCTCACAGTCACTCTCCCTCACTCTCCTTCACTCTGCCTCACTCTCTTTCACTCTCAGTTTCTCAACAACTATTTCACTCACACTGACTCTCACTCTCCCTCAATCTCTTTCACTCTCCCTCAGTTTCTCAACTACTATCTCACTCACACTCACCATCCCTCACTCCCCCTCACTCTGCCTCACTCTCTTTCACTCTCTCTCAGTTTCTCAGCTACAATCTCACTCACACTCACTCTCAGTCTCCCTAACTCTCTTTCACTCTCTCTCAGTTTCTCAACTACTATCTCACTCACACTCACTCTCACTCTCCCTCACTCTCTTTCACTCTCTCTCAGTTTCTCAGCTACTATCTCACTCACACCCACCCTCCCTCACTCTGCCTTACTCTCTCTCAGTTTCTTTGCTACTATCTCACTCACACTCATTCTCACTCTCCCTCACTCTCTCACACTCCCACTCACTCTCTCAGTTTCTCAACTACTATCTCACTCACACTCACTCTCACTCTCCCTCACTCTCTTTCGCTCTCTCTTAGTTTCTCAACTACTATCTCACTCACACTCACTCACTCTCCCTCACTCTCTTTCACTCTCTCTCAGTTTGTCAAGTAGAATCTCACTCAGACTCACTCTCACTTTCCCTCACCCTCTTTCACTCTCTCTCAATTTCTCAACTACTATTTCACCCACACTGACTCTCACTCTCCCCCAATCTCTTTCACTCTCCCTCTGTTTCTCAACTACTATCTCACTTACACTCACTATCCCTCACTCTCCCTCACTCTGCCTCACTCTCTTTCACTCTCTCTCAGATTCTCAGCTCCTATCTCACTCACACTCACTCTCAGTCTGCCTAACTCTCTTTCACTCTCTCTCAGTTTCTCAACTACTATCTCACTCACAGTCATTCTCACTCTCCCTCACTCTCAGTCACTCTCTCTCAGTTTCTCAACTACTATCTCACTCACACCCACTCTCCCTCACTCTCCCTCACTCTGCCTCATTCTCTCTCAGTTTCTCAGCTACTATCTCACTCACCCTCATTCTCACTCTCCCTCACTCTCTCACACTCTCACTCACTCTCTCTCAGTTTCTCAACTACTATCTCACTCACACTCACTCTCACTCTCCCTCAGTCTCTTACGCTCTCTCTCAGTTTCACAACTACTATCTCACTCACACTTACACTCACTCTCCCTCACTCTCTTTCACTCTCTCTCAGTTTCTCAACTAGAATCTCACTCACACTCACTCTCACTTTCTCTCACCCTCTTTCACTCTCTCTCAATTTCTCAACTACTATTTCATTCACACTGACTCTCACTCTCCCTCAGTTTCACAACTACTATCTCGCTCACAGTCACTCTCCCTCACTCTCCTTCACTCTGCCTCACTCTCTTTCACTCTCAGTTTCTCAACAACTATTTCACTCACACTGACTCTCACTCTCCCTCAATCTCTTTCACTCTCCCTCAGTTTCTCAACTACTATCTCACTCACACTCACCATCCCTCACTCTCCCTCACTCTGCCTCACTCTCTTTCACTCTCTCTTAGTTTCTCAGCTACAATCTCACTCACACTCACTCTCAGTCTCCCTAACTCTCTTTCACTCTCTCTCAGTTTCTCAACTACTATCTCACTCACACTCACTCCCACTCTCCCTCAGTCTCTTTCATTCTCTCTCAGTTTCTCAGCTACTATCTCACTCACACCCACCCTCCCTCACTCTGCCTTACTCTCTCTCAGTTTCTTTGCTACTATCTCACTCACACTCATTCTCACTATCCCTCACTCTCTCATACTCCCACTCACTCTCTCAGTTTCTCAACTACTATCTCACTCACACTCACTCTCACTCTCCCTCACTCTCTTTCGCTCTCTCTTAGTTTCTCAACTACTATCTCACTCACACTCACTCACTCTCCCTCACTCTCTTTCACTCTCTCTCAGTTTCTCAACTAGAATCTCACTCAGACTCACTCTCACTTTCCCTCACCCTCTTTCACTCTCTCTAAATTTCTCAACTACTATTTCACCCACACTGACTCTCACTCTCCCTCACTCTCCCTCAGTTTCTCAACTACTATCTCGTTCACGCTCACTCTCTTTCACTCTGCCCCACTCTCTTTCACTCTCTCTCAGTTTCTCAATTACTATTTCACTCACATTGACTCTCACTCTCTTTCACTCTCTTTCACTCTCTCTCTGTTTCTCAACTACTATCTCACTCACACTCACTATCCCTCACTCTGCCTCACTCTCTTTCACTCTCTCTCTGTTTCTTAACTAATATCTCTCTCACACTCACTCTCACTCTCCCTCACTCTCTTTCGCTCTCTCTCAGTTTCACAACTACTATCTCACTCACACTCACTCTCCCTCACTCTCATTCACTCCCGCTCAGTTTCTCAACTACTATTTCACTCACACTCACTCTCACTCTCTTTCACTCTCCCTCAGTTTCTCAACTACTATCTCAGTCACACTCACTATCCCTCACTCTGCCTCACTCTCTTTGACTGTCTCTCAGTTTCTCAGCTACTATCTCACTCACACTCACTCTCAGTCTCCCTAACTCTCTTTCACTCTCTCTTAGTTTCTCAACTACTATCTCACTCACACTTACTCTCACTCTCTCTTACTCTCTTTCACGCTCTCTCAGTTTCTCAACTACTATCTCACCCACACCCACTCTCCCTCACTCTGCCTCACTCTCTCTCAGTTTCTCAGCTACTATCTCACTCACACTCATTCTCACTCTCCCTCACTCTCTCACACTCTCACTCACTCTCTCAGTTTCTCAACTACTATCTCACTCACACTCACTCTCACTCTCCCTCACTCTCTTTCGCTCTCTCTCAGTTTCTCAACTACTATCTCACTCATACTCACACTCACTCTCCCTCACTATCTTTCACTCTCTCCCAGTTTATCAACTAGAATCTCACTCAGACTCACTCTTTCTTTCCCTCACCGTCTTTCCCTCTCTCTCAATTTCTCAACTACTATTTCACTCACACTGACTCTCACTCTCCCTCACTCTCCCTCAGTTTCTCAACTACTATCTCGCTCACACTCACTCTCCCCTCAATCTCTTTCACTCTGCCTCACTCTCCTTCACTCTCTTTCACTCTCTCTCAGTTTCTCAACTACTATCTCACTCACACTCACTATCCCTCACTCTTCCTCACTCTCTTTCACTCTCTCTCAGTTTCTCAGCTACTATCTCACTCACACTCATTCTCACTCTCCCACTCTCTTTCTCTCTCTCTCTCTCTCTCTCTCTCTCTCTCTCTCAGTTTCTCAACTACTATCTCACTCACACTCAGTCTCACTCTCTCATTCTCTTTCACACTCTCTCAGTTTCTCAACTACTATCTCACTCACATTGACTCCCACTCTCCTTCGCTCTCCCTCAGTTTCTCAACTACTATCTCGCTCACAATCACTCTCCCTCACTCTCCTTCACCCTGCCTCACTCTCTTTCACACTCTCTCAGTTTCTCAAATACTATCTCACTCACACTCATTCTCACTCTCCCTCACTCTCCCACACTCTCACTCACTCTCTCTCAGTTTCTCAACTAATATCTCTCTCACACTCACTCTCACTCTCTCTCACTCTCTTTCACTCTCCCTCACTCTCTTTCACTCTCCCTCAGTTTCTCAACTACTATCTCACTCACACTCACTCTCCCTCACTCTCCTTCACTCTGCCTCACTCTCTTTCACTCTCTCTCAGTTTCTCAGCTACTATCTCACTCACACTCATTTTCACTCTCTCTCAATTTCTCAGCTACTATCTCACTCACACTCACTCTCTCTCACTCTGCCTCACTCTCTTTCACTCTCTCTCAGTTTGGTAGCTACTATCTCACTCACACTGATTCTCACTCTCCCTCACTCTCTCACACTCCCACTCACTCTCTCAGTTTCTCAACTACTATCTCACTCACACTCTCCCTCACTCTCCCTCACTCTCTTTCGCTCTCTCTCAGTTTCTCAACTACTATCTCACTCACACTCACACTCACTCTCCCTCACTCTCTTTCACTCTCTCTCAGTTTCTCAACTAGAATCTCACTCAGACTCACTCTCACTTTCCCTCACCCTCTTTCACTCTCTCTCAATTTTTCAACTACTATTTCACTCACACTAACTCTCACTCTCCCTCACTCTCCCTCAGTTTCTCAACTACTATCTCGCCCACACTTGTAACACCCTAAATATTTCATTAATTTATTTAATTAAGTATTTAGGAAGTTACATTAATTTATTGGGTATAATTTAATTAATTAAAATTATATTAAAAATTGTGTAGGTGGTATTAGAAGTAGAGGCGCCAAACTAGATGGACTTGGGCTTAAGTGAGAAGCCCAAGCCCATGAATCATGTCATATGCGAAGTGGCCAAGGCGCCTAGGGGTTAGGGTTTTTTTTGTGACCATTTGCGAAATTGAGAAGAGAGAAAGGGAAGAGGAGGAGCGCCGTAGAGAAAGAAGAAGAGAGGAGAAGGTCGCAAGCTCCAAAGAGAAAAGAGGAACGTGATTCTGTTGCCGGGGTTCCGTTCGTGTCCGTCTCTAGGGCTCCTATTCTTCAAATTCGAGGTAAGGGGAGTTCTATCAATTTTTATAATAATTCCTATGATAGGTTTTAGGTAGTGATGGCCTAGATTAACCATGATCATGACTATGTTGCGAATTTCATGTTCTTGATGTTGATGTATGTGTGATTTCATGTTTGGGCTTGGGATGTTGTTGATTATGATGGTTGGTGTATGATTTTGACGATTTCAATGTGTGTCCATGATGGTTGTAATGGGTGTTGTAATTGATCAAGTAGCAATTTGAAGGAAAAGATGTTTGTGCTGAAATTGTGTTGAATTCTGTTGCTGGAAGTATTCTGGGCGCTGGGTGCCAGCGCTGGGCGCTGAGCGCCCGTGTGTGTTGCTGTGTGTGTTGCGCTAGGCGCTGGGCGCCAGGCGCTGGGCGCTGAGCGCCCGTGTGTGTTGCGCTGGGCGCCAGGCGCTGGGCGCTGAGCGCCCGTGTGGGTGTGTGTGTGTGTTGCGTTTTGTTAGGCGCTGGGCGCCCAGGGCGCCAGTTTTTCAGGATGTTCCCAAAATGTTTTCGAAAACTGTTTTCGCTATATCTTTTGACTCGGACGTCCGTATTAAACGTTTCAAAAAGTGTTGGGAAGCTTTTTCAGTTGTCTACCTGTGTGTCCCATTTTTAAAAATAAAAATTTATTATTTCTGAAGGTTGCTGGGGCGCCTCTAGTGGCTGTTCCCTGTAGTCGTTGCTGTGACATTGAAAAATCGTTTTGGTGTCTTTAAAAATTCTCTTTTGTGTTTAACTAGTGGTTTTTAACGTTTTAGTGTCAAAAGTGATGATTTTGACGATGATGCCCTTAGTGGCTAGTTAAATGACCGTTTTGCCCTTAGTGGCCAATATTGTTGATGTTGATGTGTAAATGACGATGATGCCCTTGGTGGTTAGTAAATGACGTTTTTGCCCTCAGTGGCTATTGTTTGAGTTGATGATGTTTATGACTAAGTGACGATGAAAACCCAGTGACGTTTTGAGGCCTAAAAGGCTAAGTGATGTTAAGGCCTAAAAGGCTAAGTGATGTTGTTGTGTGTAAATTGTGAATTTACAGGTGCTGTGCCTCTTATTTGGCAAATTGGTAAGTGACGGGTCACATAGTTGACTGTGATTGTGTGATTTGTGCGTGGTGCATGTTATAGTGTCTCATGCATCCCATGTGCATAAACCCAGTGACGTTTTGAGGCCCAAAAGGCTAAGTGACGATGAAGCCATAATGGCTAAGCGACGTTTGTGAAAAGGTACCTCATGCATATGCCCGCGAGTGGGTTGCATTTCATATGCCTACATGACATAGTGATTGAGTTAATATAGTGATGTAATTGATGATTGTGATGTGATTATTTTAGAGCTGTGACTTGACTTGTTATTTATCATATGATTTATTATATGGATTGAATTGGACTCACCCTTCTGTTTAAATGTTACCCCTATGCGGTAACGTGCAGGTGATCGCGAGTGAAGGACTAGGTACCTTCACTAATTCGAGTCGAGTCGTCACGCTCTGATATGTAGCACTCAGGGGGGGGGGGGGGGGGACGAACTTAACGTTATGAATGATTTCGGTTGTTATGTTTTGTTGATAATTCTGTTTTATTTTGTTATTCCGCTGCTTAGTTGGTTTTAGTAACGTTAAGTTTTATTTGCGATGATATCTGTGGTCTTGAGGCTCTCCTTTTAGTGACGTGCTACGTGATGCATGATTATTATGTTTTGAGCTGTTTTATTGAGAAGCGTTGTTTTATTGAAGTATGTGTAACATCCTTTGCGATGAAAAGAAAATTTTGAAAAACTCTGATATTTTTCCAGCTAAATGAACGGGTAGAAAAGGGGTGTTACATTAGTGGTATCAGAGCAGTTCGGTCTGTCCGGCCAATGTTGTCCTGTCATAGTGTCTTATGACAATAGATTAGTACTAAATTCTTGGTTTGTGCTGCAGTGATAGTTCGAAATGGCTGGGAGAAACGACGCTGCTCTTGCTGCTGCATTGCAGGCTATGGCTCAGGCTGTGCAGGGTCAGCATAATGCTGGAGAGAACGCTGGTTTTCGGAGTCTGACTACTTTCCAGAGAGAGAACCCGCCCACCTTTAAGGGCAAATATGATCCAGATGGTGCTATTGCTTGGTTGAAGGAGATCGAGAGGATATTCAGGGTGATGGACTGCACTGTCGAGCAGAAGGTCCGTTTTGGTACCCACATGTTAGCCGAGGAGGTTGACGACTGGTGGTTGGCTACTAGGCAGAGGTTAGAGGCTGTGCAGGAAGAGATTACTTGGGAGGTATTCAGCAGGGAATTTCTGAGAAAATATTTTCCTGAAGACGTCCGGGGAAAGAAAGAGATAGAGTTCTTGGAACTGAAGCAGGGTGGTATGTCTGTGACTGCATATGCGGCGAAGTTTGTGGAACTGGCAAAATTCTATCCACATTACATTGAGGCTACAGCTGAGTTCTCAAAATGCATCAAGTTCGAGAATGGGTTGAGGCCTGATATCAAAAAGGCCATTGGTTATTAGAAGATTCGTGTGTTCGCTGATCTGGTTGACAGTTGCAGAATCTTTGAGGAGGACAGTACTGCTCATTACAAAGCTACTTCTGAGAAAAAGGGTAAGTTTCAGAGTCGAAGCAAGCCGTATGAGGTTCCTGCGGGTAAGAGTTATCAGAAGGCTGCTGGAGGTAAGAGTTCTAGTGGGGGAGATGCCCCTGCTAGCATTGTCTGTTATAAGTGTGGCAAACCTGGCCACAAGAGCACTTCATGCAGGTCTGATGAGAGAGTTTGCTATCGCTGTGGTAAAAAGGGTCATATGGCGGCCGAGTGTAAGGTCAAGGATGTTGTGTGTTTCAACTGTGGTGAGTCTGGGCATATCAGTACAAAATGTACAAAGCCGAAGAAGGAAAGGTCTACTGGGAAGGTGTTCGCATTGGCAGGAGAGGAGCATGATGAGAAGGATGGTCTGATTAGAGGTACGTGTTTTATTAATGGTACTTCTCTGAAATCTCTTATTGATACTGGTGCTACCCATTGCTTTATATCTGTTGATTGTTGTAAAAGATTGGGTCTTGTTTTATCTGCTATGTGTGGGGATATGGTTTCGATACTCCTGCGAAGGGGTCGGTGATTACTTCCCAGGTGTGTTCTCAGTGTCCCGTGTCGATCTTCGGCAGGGACTTTGTTGTGAATTTTGTTTGCTTGCCATTGAGAGGTCTGGATGTAATCTTGGGCATGGACTGGTTAGAGGATAACCACGTTCATATCAACTGTCATAGCAAGTCGGTCAGTTTCGGGGAAGAAGATTCTGTTTTGGTATCTGCTGGTCAGTTGAAGAAGTTGAAGAAGGAAGGAGTTCAGCTATTTGCGTTGATGGCATCGTTGTCTGCTGAGAGTCAGGCTGTTATTAAAGAACTGCAAGTGGTACGCGAGTTCCCTGAGGTTTTTCCTGATGAAATTCTGGGTGTGCCACCGGAAAGAGAAGTTGAGTTTTCGATTGATCTTGTACCTGGTACGAGGCCCGTGTCTATGGCACCGTACAGGATGTCGGCGTCCGAATTGTCTGAGTTGAAGACGCAACTTGAAGAATTGCTTGAGAAAAAGTTTGTGAGACCGAGTGTGTCACCGTGGGGAGCTCCGGTATTGTTAGTGAAGAAGAAAGATGGGAGCATGAGGTTATGTGTGGACTATCGTCAGTTGAATAAAGTAACTGTCAAGAATAAGTATCCGCTTCCGAGGATCGACGATCAGATGGATCAGTTAGTAGGTGCCCGTGTTTTCAGCAAAATTGATTTAAGGTCCGGATATCATCAGATTAAAGTGAAGGATGAGGATGTTCAGAAGACAGCATTCAGGACAAGGTATGGGCATTATGAATATTCAGTGATGCCATTCGGTGTGACCAATGCTCCTGGTGTATTTATGGAATATATGAATCGTATTTTCCATAATTACCTAGATCGGTTTGTGGTGATCTTCATAGATGACATTCTAGTTTATTCTAAGTCAGAGGAAGAGCATGCTGAGCACCTGAAGACAGTGTTAGAAGTTCTGAAAGAGAAAAAGTTGTATGCTAAGTTATCAAAGTGTGAGTTCTGGCTGAAAGAGGTGAGTTTCCTTGGGCACGTGATTTCTGGTAATGGTATCGCGGTTGATCCGGCAAAAGTAGAAGCAGTGTTGGAGTGGGAGGCTCCGAAGTCCGCAACAGAGATTAGAAGCTTTTTTGGTTTGGCTGGGTACTACAGGAGGTTCATCGAGGGTTTTTCCAAGTTGGCCCTTCCGTTGACTCAGTTGACTTGTAAGGGTAAAGTTTTTGTTTGGGATGCTCGGTGTGAGGAAAGTTTTATGGAACTGAAAAAGAGATTGACGACGTCGCCTGTTTTGACGTTGCCTAATCCGGAAGAACCGTTTGTTGTATATTGTGACGCTTCGAAGATGGGTCTTGGTGGTGTGCTGATGCAAGATGGGAAAGTCGTTGCGTATGCGTCGAGGCAGTTGCGGGTTCATGAGAAAAATTACCCTACGCATGATTTGGAATTGGCTGCTGTGGTATTTGTGCTTAAGATTTGGAGGCACTACCTTTATGGTTCGAGGTTTGAAGTGTTCAGTGATCATAAGAGTCTAAAGTATCTGTTCGATCAGAAAGAGTTGAATATGAGACAGCGTCGGTGGTTGGAGCTCTTGAAGGATTATGACTTTGGTTTGAATTATCATCCCGACAAAGCTAATGTCGTGGCTGATGCTTTAAGCAGAAAGTCCTTGCATATGTCGGCAATGATGGTGAAAGAATTAGAGTTGATTGAGGAATTCAGAGATTTGAGTTTGGTTTGTAAAATGACACCTCGCAGTGTCAAGCTGGGAATGTTAAAGATCGATAATGATTTCCTGGGCAGCATCAGAGAGGCTCAGAAGTCAGATGTCAAGTTAGTAGATTTAATTAATGGAGTTGGTCAATCTGAAGATGAAGATTTCAAGTTAGATTCCAGTGGTGTGTTGAGGTTCTGAGGTAGAATCTGTGTTCCGGAGGATGAGGAGATGAAAAAGGCAATTTTAGAGGAGGGTCACCGTCGCAAGTTGAGAATCCATCCTGGAGCGACGAAAATGTATCAAGATCTGAAAAAGATGTTTTGGTGGTATGGTATGAAGAGAGATGTGGCACAGTTTGTGTATGCCTGTTTGACCTGTCAAAAGTCGAAGGTTGAACACCAGAAGCCAGCAGGGTTAATGCAACCGTTGGAAGTTCCAGAGTGGAAGTGGGATAGTATTGCGATGGACTTTGTGACGGGATTGCCGAATACAGTTAGGGGTCATGACGCTATTTGGGTGATCGTTGATAGGTTAACGAAGTCTTCTCACTTTATTCCTATTAATATCACTTATCCGGTGTCGAGGTTGGCAGAAGTCTATGTCAAGGAAATTGTGAAGTTGCACGGTGTTCCGAAGAGTATTGTGTCAGATAGGGATCCGAGGTTCACTTCTGAGTTTTGGACGAGTTTGCAGAAGGAATTGGGTTCGAAGCTGAAAATGAGTTCGGCATATCATCCTCAGACAGATGGTCAGTCAGAGAGGACAATTCAGTCGTTAGAAGATTTGTTAAGAGCTTGTGTCTTGGAACAAGGAGGTTCATGGGATTCCTACCTTGCGTTGATTGAGTTTACCTATAACAACAGTTACCATTCCAGTATCGGGATGGCGCCATTTGAAGCATTGTATGGTCGAAAGTGTAGAACGCCATTGTGTTGGTATGAGTCGGGAGAGAGTGTAGTGTTGGGACCGGAGATTGTCCGGGAGACTACAGAGAAGATCAAGATGATCCGTGAAAAGATGAAGGCTTCGCAGAGTCGTCAGAAGAGTTATCATGACAAGCGGAGGAAAGATTTAGAGTTTCAAGAGGGTGAGCATGTGTTTTTGAGGGTTTCTCCTATTACCGGTGTTGGTCGAGCGTTGAAATCGAAGAAGCTCACCCCTCGATTTGTTGGTCCTTATCAGATTTATGAAAGAATCGGAAATGTGGCTTATAGAGTGGCTTTACCGCCAAATCTTTCGAATTTGCACGACGTGTTTCATGTGTCGCAACTTCGGAAGTATGTTTCGGATCCATCTCATGTGATCCATATGGATGATGTAGAGGTGCGGGATAATCTCACTGTGGAGACGATGCCGTTCGGATTGAGGATCGTGAAGTGAAAGCGCTTAGAGGCAAAGAGATTGCATTAGTGAAAGTGGTTTGGCTAGGAGCTGCCGGCGAGAGTATGACTTGGGAACTAGAGAGCAAGATGCGAGAGTCCTACCCAGAGTTATTTGATCAGGTAAATTTCGAGGACGAAATATTCTAAGTGGGGGAGAGTTGTAACACCCTAAATATTTCATTAATTTATTTAATTAAGTATTTAGGAATTTACATTAATTTATTGGGTATAATTTAATTAATTAAAATTATATTAAAAATTGTGTAGGTGGTATTAGAAGTAGAGGCGCCAAACTAGATGGACTTGGGCTTAAGTGAGAAGCCCAAGCCCATGAATCATGTCATATGCGAAGTGGCCAAGGCGCCTAGGGGTTAGGGTTTTTTTTTGTGAGCATTTGCGAAATTGAGAAGAGAGAAAGGGAAGAGGAGGAGCGCCGTAGAGAAAGAGGAAGAGAGGAGAAGGTCGCAAGTGTAACACCCCCTTTTTACTAATTATAAATAAACACGCAATTATCAGAGTCACCACGAGGGCGCTACATTTTTCACCACATAAAAACTCCAAATTGATTTAAATTAAATCCTCAAAAATATAGTTAATAAATCTCTAAGCAGCGGAATCATAAACTCATTTAACATCTTCAAAAATAATTAAACATTAAACCAAAACTCCAAAAATAAATAATAATAGTTTGACAACGGTAACTAAGACCCTCCCCGGTGCTACGCATCAGAGCTGACACAGACCCAACGAGAAGGAAACTACACCTAGCAATCCTCCACGAGTGCTAACGATCACCTGCAGCGTTGCCACATAAGAGCAACATTCCAAGCAGAAGGGGTGAGCTTAACAGAAATAATAAGTTAATGATAGCAATATATAAGCAGCGGGTAAATCACGGGAACACAGAAAGTCAACACATCATAGCTATACCATCATATCTCATTACAAATCATTTCATAAAAATACCACGTGTTGTAGCATCACAGCTACCTCGAAAATCAATACATCATAGCACCACACAAGACACAAATTCCATCAGAACGGAACACCAAAACACGTTACATATATATATATATATATATATATATATATATATATATATATGGACTATGCAACAATGCAACCCCTCTGGGCATATGCATGCGGTACCGATCTCGTAAAAGGCCACGACGGGCATACCACCAAAATAATCAGGTGTTGTAGCATCACAGCTACCTCGAAGATGCATATGACAATGCGACTCATGATTCCTGCATAGATACACATACTCGGAGCATTTAATTAATAAATACCATACCACCAAAATTATTATCACACAGAAATACCACGTGTCGTAGCATCACAGCTACCTCGTAACTCTCACCTATTTACAGCATCACAGCTGCCACATATCACCTGTACACATCACGCCAAACAGCGCGCACAACCAAAACACACACACACAGCACAGAAATTGGCGCACAGCACCACCGGACAACACCAGCACGACAGACACACGCAACACCACAAATTGGTGCACAGCACCACTAGACAATGCCTGAACTTATGCACTAGGCGCGCCCACACACAGGACACAAGGGCAGCGACAATAACCAGCACAACATCCTATTCGTTCGACCATTTTACTAAACAGCTAAGGAGCAGTATTTCTCAGCAACTGTGCACGAACTCCGACAATTAATTTAGCATATCAAACGATGTCGGAATTTTGCAAACGAATATCCTCTGGAAAGCTTGAGATGTCTAGTTTCTAGAAATAATTTTTATTTATTTGTTTAGGTACCCAAATAGTACAGTTTTGCAAAATACCTCTCAGGGTACAGAAGTTCGACAGCTTCTGTTAGCTAAATTGTAACCCAGTTTTCTCTTTGAATTCTCAACCAAATGAAACGAAATCTGTGTCTAAATTGAAGCCCCGTGAGTCTGGTTTACAATGAGATAAAAATCATCCGAAATCGAGTTCGGTGGAAAGAGTTATGATCAAAACATTGAACCTATACCCATACGGTTTCATGCAGTTTTTCATATTCTTTTACCCATTTTGTAAAAATGTTTTCTCCAGTTATACTGATTCAAATTTAGCGAAACCAGTGCCTAAAGTGAAGGAAATCATGTCTACTTCCTAATGAAACAAACCCCACGCAATTCGGGCCAATAATGAATTCACAATCACAGAAATACTGGACACCTATCAAAACGGCTTCAAAACGAAATTTCAGCACATCAATTCCCTCTTTGCACAACAACCACTAGAAACCAGATTTTTAACGAATCCACATCACGATATGATCGACAACCACAACCCACCCGCCATTATCAAGAATCATCATCAACATCATATATCATCAAAATCAATCATCACATAAAGACAAACACCATTGAAGACTCAATAACAACACATCATGCGAAATAACAACAATAACAACATCGCACCATCATCAATTTCAATCCAACATCGCAAATAATCCAACCAAACCCTAACTACCCATATACCCCCATCATAACCCATTATTAGTGTTAAAACCCACCCTTACCTTAAATTTTGATGAACACCAACGCCCTCCTTGAGCAAGTCACCAACAAAATTCAGCAACAAGGCTCCTCCATCCTCTTGAACTCGCGAACCTTCTTCTCTTTTTCCTCTTGGGAGGCGCTGAATTCTTCCCTCTTTTCTCTTCTCTCTATTCGCAACTCCCTTCTATTTTTGCCTTAGGGTTTGTGCTAATGACAAGCCAACCCTAACTCCCATCTAGTCTAGGCGCCTAACCCATGGACATGGGTCATGGGCTCTCCTCCAACTTAAGCCCTATTACTATTCTCCACACCCCTCTCTAATATTATTATTCCTATTAATTCCAACATTAGGATAGGTCCATAAAATAATATATTTTCATTCCAATATTATTTTCTACACTTATTCCCCAATTAATTAAATCCATTAATTAATTAATTAAACAAATGACTAAATAAATATCTAATCATTTTTGGGGTGTTACAACTCTCCCCCACTTAAAAGAATTTCGCCCTCGAAATTTTACCCACCAATTCTAACACCTTCCCACTAGCAAGCTACACACAAGTTCACACAGCAAGAAAACATGTCCTAGCACATCAACAATAAGGACTACTAACAAAAGAAACACACAGAAAATACAATAAGGCACACCATGCTAGTAGGGACATCTCCCCCACTAGTCCACTTACCATTGGCAACTATTGGTTTACCTGCAACGCAAACAATGGTCAGCACGAAAAGACAACAGTTGGTCGTACACTGACACAACGACTCGACGACTTGGCCGGACGGACCAACCATTGCTCTGATACCACTAATGTAACACCCCCTTTTTACTAATTATAAATAAACACGCAATTATCAGAGTCACCACGAGGGCGCTACATTTTTCACCACATAAAAACTCCAAATTGATTTAAATTAAATCCTCAAAAATATAGTTAATAAATCTCTAAGCAGCGGAATCATAAACTCATTTAACATCTTCAAAAATAATTAAACATTAAACCAAAACTCCAAAAATAAATAATAATAGTTTGACAACGGTAACTAAGACCCTCCCCGGTGCTACGTATCAGAGCTGACACAGACCCAACGAGAAGGAAACTACACCTAGCAATCCTCCACGAGTGCTAACGATCACCTGCAGCGTTGCCACATAAGAGCAACATTCCAAGCAGAAGGGGTGAGCTTAACAGAAATAATAAGTTAATGATAGCAATATATAAGCAGCGGGTAAATCACGGGAACACAGAAAGTCAACACATCATAGCTATACCATCATATCTCATTACAAATCATTTCATAAAAATACCACGTGTTGTAGCATCACAGCTACCTCGAAAATCAATACATCATAGCACCACACAAGACACAAATTCCATCAGAACGGAACACCAAAACACGTTACATATATATATATATATATATATATATATATATATGGACTATGCAACAATGCAACCCCTCTGGGCATATGCATGCGGTACCGATCTCGTAAAAGGCCACGACGGGCATACCACCAAAATAATCAGGTGTTGTAGCATCACAGCTACCTCGAAGATGCATATGACAATGCGACTCATGATTCCTGCATAGATACACATACTCGGAGCATTTAATTAATAAATACCATACCACCAAAATTATTATCACACAGAAATACCACGTGTCGTAGCATCACAGCTACCTCGTAACTCTCACCTATTTACAGCATCACAGCTGCCACATATCACCTGTACACATCACGCCAAACAGCGCGCACAACCAAAACACACACACACAGCACAGAAATTGGCGCACAGCACCACCGGACAACACCAGCACGACAGACACACGCAACACCACAAATTGGTGCACAGCACCACTAGACAATGCCTGAACTTATGCACTAGGCGCGCCCACACACAGGACACAAGGGCAGCGACAATAACCAGCACAACATCCTATTCGTTCGACCATTTTACTAAACAGCTAAGGAGCAGTATTTCTCAGCAACTGTGCACGAACTCCGACAATTAATTTAGCATATCAAACGATGTCGGAATTTTGCAAACGAATATCCTCTGGAAAGCTTGAGATGTCTAGTTTCTAGAAATAATTTTTATTTATTTGTTTAGGTACCCAAATAGTACAGTTTTGCAAAATACCTCTCAGGGTACAGAAGTTCGACAGCTTCTGTTAGCTAAATTGTAACCCAGTTTTCTCTTTGAATTCTCAACCAAATGAAACGAAATCTGTGTCTAAATTGAAGCCCCGTGAGTCTGGTTTACAATGAGATAAAAATCATCCGAAATCGAGTTCGGTGGAAAGAGTTATGATCAAAACATTGAACCTATACCCATACGGTTTCATGCAGTTTTTCATATTCTTTTACCCATTTTGTAAAAATGTTTTCTCCAGTTATACTGACTCAAATTTAGCGAAACCAGTGCCTAAAGTGAAGGAAATCATGTCTACTTCCTAATGAAACAAACCCCACGCAATTCGGGCCAATAATGAATTCACAATCACAGAAATACTGGACACCTATCAAAACGGCTTCAAAACGAAATTTCAGCACATCAATTCCCTCTTTGCACAACAACCACTAGAAACCAGATTTTTAACGAATCCACATCACGATATGATCGACAACCACAACCCACCCGCCATTATCAAGAATCATCATCAACATCATATATCATCAAAATCAATCATCACATAAAGACAAACACCATTGAAGACTCAATAACAACACATCATGCGAAATAACAACAATAGCAACATCGCACCATCATCAATTTCAATCCAACATCGCAAATAATCCAACCAAACCCTAACTACCCATATACCCCCATCATAACCCATTATTAGTGTTAAAACCCACCCTTACCTTAAATTTTGATGAACACCAACGCCCTCCTTGAGCAAGTCACCAACAAAATTCAGCAACAAGGCTCCTCCATCCTCTTGAACTCGCGAACCTTCTTCTCTTTTTCCTCTTGGGAGGCGCTGAATTCTTCCCTCTTTTCTCTTCTCTCTATTCGCAACTCCCTTCTATTTTTGCCTTAGGGTTTGTGCTAATGACAAGCCAACCCTAACTCCCATCTAGTCTAGGCGCCTAACCCATGGACATGGGTCATGGGCTCTCCTCCAACTTAAGCCCTATTACTATTCTCCACACCCCTCTCTAATATTATTATTCCTATTAATTCCAACATTAGGATAGGTCCATAAAATAATATATTTTCATTCCAATATTATTTTCTACACTTATTCCCCAATTAATTAAATCCATTAATTAATTAATTAAACAAATGACTAAATAAATATCTAATCATTTTTGGGGTGTTACAGCAAGCTCCAAGGAGAAAAGAGGAACGTGATTCTGTTGCCGGGGTTCCGTTCGTGTCCGTCTCTAGGGCTCCTATTCTTCAAATTCGAGGTAAGGGGAGTTCTATCAATTTTTATAATAATTCCTATGATAGGTTTTAGGTAGTGATGGCCTAGATTAACCATGATCATGACTATGTTGCGAATTTCATGTTCTTGATGTTGATGTATGTGTGATTTCATGTTTGGGCTTGGGATGTTGTTGATTATGATGGTTGGTGTATGATTTTGACGATTTCAATGTGTGTCCATGATGGTTGTAATGGGTGTTGTAATTGATCAAGTAACAATTTGAAGAAAAAGATGTTTGTGCTGAAATTGTGTTGAATTCTGTTGCTGGAAGTATTCTGGGCGATGGGTGCCAGCGCTGGGCGCTGAGCGCCCGTGTGTGTTGCGCTAGGCGCTGGGCGCTGAGCGCCCGTGTGTGTTGCGCTAGGCGCTGGGCGCTGAGCGCACGTGTGTGTTGCTGTGTGTGTTGCGCTAGGCGCTGGGCGCTGAGCGCCCGTGTGTGTTGCTGTGTGTGTTGCGCTGGGCGCCAGGCGCTGGGTGTGTGTGTGTGTTGCGTTTTGTTAAGCGCTGGGCGCCAGGTGCCTGGGCGCTGGGCGCCCAGGGCGCCAGTTTTTCAGGATGTTCCCAAAATGTTTTCGAAAACTGTTTTCGCTATATCTTTTGACTCGGACGTCCGTATTAAACGTTTCAAAAAGTGTTGGGAAGCTTTTTCAGTTGTCTACCTGTGTGTCCCATTTTTAAAAATAAAAACTTATTATTTCTGAAGGTTGCTGGGGCGCCCCTAGTGGCTGTTCCCTGTAGTCGTTGCTGTGACATTGGAAAATCGTTTTGGTGTCTTTAAAAATTCTCTTTTGTGTTTAACCAGTGGTTTTTAACGTTTTAGTGTCAAAAGTGATGATTTTGACGATGATGCCCTTAGTGGCTAGTTAAATGACCGTTTTGCCCTTAGTGGCCAATATTGTTGATGTTGATGTGTAAATGACGATGATGCCCTTGGTGGCTAGTAAATGACGTTTTTGCCCTCAGTGGCTATTGTTTGAGTTGATGATGTTTATGACTAAGTGACGATGAAAACCCAGTGACGTTTTGAGGCCTAAAAGGCTAAGTGATGTTAAGGCCTAAAAGGCTAAGTGATGTTGTTGTGTGTAAATTGTGAATTTACAGGTGCTGTGCCTCTTATTTGGCAAATTGGTAAGTGACGGGTCACATAGTTGACTGTGATTGTGTGATTTGTGCGTGGTGCATGTTATAGTGTCTCATGCATCCCATGTGCATAAACCCAGTCACGTTTTGAGGCCCAAATGGCTAAGTGACGATGAGGCCATAATGGCTAAGCGACGTTTGTGAAAAGGTACCTCATGCATATGCCCGCGAGTGGGGTGCATTTCATATGCCTACATGACATAGTGATTGAGTTAATATAGTGATGTAATTGATGATTGTGATGTGATTATTTTAGAGCTGTGACTTGACTTATTATTTATCATATGATTTATTATATGGGTTGAATTGGACTCACCCTTCTGTTTGAATGTTACCCCTATGCGGTAACGTGCAGGTGATCGCGAGTGAAGGACTAGGTACCTTCACTAATTCGAGTCGAGTCGTCACGCTCTGATATGTAGCACTCAGGGGGGGGGGGGGGGGCGAACTTAACGTTATGAATGATTTCGGTTGTTATGTTTTGTTGATAATTCTGTTTTATTTTGTTATTCCGCTGCTTAGTTGGTTTTAGTAACGTTAAGTTTTATTTGCGATGATATCTGTGGTCTTGAGGCTCTCCTTTTAGTGACGTGCTACGTGATGCATGATTATTATGTTTTGAGCTGTTTTATTGAGAAGCGTTGTTTTATTGAAGTATGTGTAACATCCTTTGCGATGAAAAGAAAATTTTGAAAAACTCTGATATTTTTCCAGTTAAATGAACAGGTAGAAAATGGGTGTTACAACACTCACTCTCCCCCACTCTCTTTCACTCTGCCTCACTCTCTTTCACTCTCTCTCAGTTTCTCAATTACTATTTCACTCACACTGACTCTCACTCTCCTTCACTCTCTTTCACTCTCTCTCAGTTTCTCAACTACTATCTCACTCACACTCACTATCCCTCACTCTCCCTCACTCTCTTTCACTATCTCTCAGTTTCTCAGCTACTATCTCACTCACACTCATTCTCACTCTCCCACACTCTCACTCACTCTCTCTCAGTTTCTCAACTACTATCTCACTCACACTCACTTTCACTCTCTTTCACTCTCTCTCAGTTTCTCAACTACAATCTCACTCACACTCACTATCCCTCACTCTCCCTCACTCTCTTTCACTCTCTCTCAGTTTCTCAGCTACTATCTCACTCAAACTCACTCTCAGTCTCCCTAACTCTCTTTCACTCTCTCTCAGTTTTTCTCAACTACTATCTCACTCACACTCACTCTCACTCTCACTTACTCTCTTTCACTCTCTCTCAGTTTCTCAACTACTATCTCACTTGCACCCACTCTCCCTCACTCTGCCTCACTCTCTCTCAGTTTCTCAACTACTATCTCACTCACACTCATTCTCACTCTCCCTCACTCTCTCACACTCTCACTCACTCTCTCAGTTTCTCAACTACTATCTCATTCACACTCACTCTCACTCACTCTCCCTCACTCTCTTTCGCTCTCTCTCAGTTTCTCAACTACTATCTCACTCACACTCACACTCACTCTCCCTCACTCTCTTTCACTCTCTCTTAGTTTCTCAACTAGAATCTCACTCAGACTCACTCTCACTTTCCCTCACCCTCTTTCAGTCTCTCTCAATTTTTCAACTACTATTTCACTCACACTGACTCTCACTCTCCCTCACTCTCCCTCAGTTTCTCAACTACTATCTCGCCCACACTCACTCTCCCTCACCCTCTTTCACTCTGCCTCACTCTCTTTCACTCTCTCTCAGTTTCTCAATTACTATTTCACTCACACAGACTCTCACTCTCCTTCACTCTCTTTCACTCTCTCTCAGTTTCTCAACAACTATCTCACTCACACTCACTATCCCTCACTCTGCCTCACTCTCTTTCACTCTCTCTCAGTTTCTCAGCAACTATCTCACTCACACTCACTATCCCTCACTCTCCCTCACTCTGCCTCACTCTCTTTCACTCTCTCTCAGTTTCTCAGCTACTATCTCACTCATACTCACTCTCGGTCTCCCTAACTCTCTTTCACTCTCTCTCAGTTTCTCAACTACTATCTCACTCACACTCACTCTCACTCTCCCTTACTCTCTTTCACTCTCTCTCAGTTTCTCAACTACTATCTCACTCACACCCACTCTCCCTCACTCTGCCTCACTCTCTCTCAGTTTCTCAGCTACTATCTCACTCACACTCATTCTCACTCTCCCCCACTCTCTCACACTCTCACTCACTCTCTCAGTTTCTCAACTACTATCTCACTCACACTCACTCTCACTCTCCCTCACTCTCTTTCGCTCTCTCTCAGTTTCTCAACTACTATCTCACTCACAGTCACTTTTACTCTCTTTCACTCTCTCTCAGTTTCTAAACTACAATCTCACTCACACTCACTATCCCTCACTCTCCCTCACTCTGCCTCACTCTCTTTCACTCTCTCTCAGTTTCTCAGCTACTATCTCACTCATACTCACTCTCAGTCTCCCTAACTCTCTTTCACTCTCTCTCAGTTTCTCAACTACTATCTCACTCACACTCACTCTCACTCTCCCTTACTCTCTTTCACTCTCTCTTAGTTTCTCAACTACTATCTCACTCACACCCACTCTCCCTCACTCTACCTAACTCTCTCTCAGTTTCTCAGCTACTATCTCACTCACACTCATTCTCACTCTCCCTCACTCTCTCACACTCTCACTCACTCTCGCAGTTTCTCAACTACTATCTCACTCACACTCACTCTCACTCTCCCTCACTCTCTTTCGCTCTCTCTCAGTTTCTCAACTACTATCTCACTCACACTCATTCTCACTCTCCCTCACTCTCCCACACTCTCACTCACTCTCTCTCAGTTTCTCAACTAATATCTCTCTCACACACACTCTCACTCTCCCTCACTCTCTTTCACTCTCCCTCAGTTTCTCAACCACTTTCTCACTCACACTCACTCTCCCTCACTCTCCTTCACTCTGCCTCACTCTCTTTCACTCTCTCTCAGTTTCTCAGCTACAATCTCACTCACACTCATTTTCACTCTCTCTCAATTTCTCAATTACTATCTCACTCACACCCACTCTCCCTCACTCTGCCTCACTCTCTTTCACTCTCTCTCAGTTTCTTAGCTACTATCTCACTCACACTGATTCTCACTCTCCCTCACTCTCTCACACTCCCACTCACTCTCTCAGTTTCTCAACTACTATCTTACTCACACTGACTCTCACTCTCCCTCACTCTCTTTCGCTCTCTCTCAATTTCTCAACTACTATCTCACTCACACTCACTCACACTCACTCTCCGTCACTCTCTTTCACTCTCTCTCAGTTTCTCAACTAGAATCTCACTCAGACTCACTCTCACTTTCCCTCACCCTCTTTCACTCTCTCTCAATTTTTCATCTACTATTTCACTCACACTGACTCTCACTCTCCCTCAGTTTCTGAACTACTATCTCGCTCACACTCACTCTCCCTCACTCTCTTTCACTCTGCCTCACTCTCTTTCACTCTCTCTCAGTTTCTCAATTACTATTTCACTGACACTGACTCTCACTCTCCTTCACTCTCTTTCACTCTCTCTCAGTTTCTCAACTACTATCTCACTCACACTCACTATCCCTCACTCCGCCTCACTGTCTTTCACTCTCTCTCAGTTTCTCAGCTACTATCTCACTCACACTCATTCACACTCTCCCACACTCTCATTCACTCTCTCTCAGTTTCTCAACTACTATCTCACTCACACTCACTCTCACTCTCTTTCACTCTCTCTTAGTTTCTCAACTACTATCTCACTCACACCCACTCTCCCTCACTCCGCCTAACTCTCTCTCTGTTTCTCAGCTACTATCTCACTCACACTCATTCTCAGTCTCCCTCACTCTCTCACACTCTCACTCACTCTCTCAGTTTCTCAACTACTATCTCACTCACACTCACTCTCCCTCACTCTCTTACGCTCTCTCTCAGTTTTTCAACTACTATCTCACTCACAATCACACTCACTCTCCCTCACTCTCTTTCACTCTCTCTCAGTTTCTCAACTAGAATCTCACTCAGACTCACTCTCACTTTCCCTCACCCTCTTTCACTCTCTCTCAATTTTTCATGTACTATTTCATTCACACTGACTCTCACTCTCCCTCAGTTTCTCAACTACTATCTCGCTCACACTCACTCTCCCTCACTCTCTTTCACTCTGCCTCACTCTCTTTCACTCTCTCTCAGTTTCTCAATTACTATTTCACTGACACTGACTCTCACTCTCCTTCACTCTCTTTCACTCTCTCTCAGTTTCTCAACTACTATCTCACTCACACTCACTATCCCTCACTCCGCCTCACTCTCTTTCACTCTCTCTCTCAGTTTCTCAGCTACTATCTCACTCACACTCATTCACACTCTCCCACACTCTCATTCACTCTCTCTCAGTTTCTCAACTACTATCTCACTCACACTCACTCTCACTCTCTTTCACACTCTCTCAGTTTCTCAACTACTATCTCACTCACACCGACTCCCACTCTCCTTCACTCTCCCTCAGTTTCTCAACTACTATCTCGCTCACAATCACTCTCCCTCACTCTCCTTCACCCTACCTCATTCTCTTTCACACTCTCTCAGTTTCTCAGATACTATCTCACTCACACTCATTCTCACTCTCCATCACTCTCTCTCAGTTTCTCAACTAATATGTCTCTCACACTCACTCTCACTCTCCCTCACTCTCTTTCACTCTCCCTCAGTTTCTCAACTACTATCTCACTCACACTCACTCTCCCTCACTCTCCTTCACCCTGCCTCACTCTCTTTCACACTCTCTCAGTTTCTCAAATACTATCTCACTCACACTCATTCTCACTCCCCCTCACTCTCCCACACTCTCCCACACTCTCACTCACTCTCTCTCAGTTTCTCAACTAATATGTCTCTCACACTCACTCTCACTCTCCCTCACTCTCTTTCACTCTCCCTCAGTTTCTCAACTACTATCTCACTCACACTCACTCGCCCTCACTCTCCTTCACTCTGCCTCACTCTCTTTCACTCTCTTTCAACTTCTCAACTACTATCTCACTCTCCCTCACTCTCCCCCACTCTGCCTCACTCTCTTTCACTCTCTCTCAGTTTCTTAGCTACTATCTCACTCACACTGATTCTCACTCTCCCTCACTCTCATTCACTCTCTCTCAGTTTCTCAACTACTATCTCACTCTCTTTCACTCTCTCTCAGTTTCTCAACTACTATCTCACTCACACTGACTCCCACTCTCCTTCACTCTCCCTCAGTTTCTCAACTACTATCTCGCTCACAATCACTCTCCCTCACTCTCCTTCACCCTGCCTCATTCTCTTTCACACTCTCTCAGTTTCTCAAATACTATCTCACTCACACTCATTCTCACTCTCCATCACTCTCCCACACTCTCACTCACTCTCTCTCAGTTTCTCAACTAATATGTCTCTCACACTCACTCTCACTCTCCCTCACTCTCTTTCACTCTCCCTCAGTTTCTCAACTACAATCTCACTCACACTCACTCTCCCTCACTCTCCTTCACCCTGCCTCACTCTCTTTCACACTCTCTCAGTTTCTCAAATACTATCTCACTCACACTCATTCTCACTCTCCCTCACTCTCCCACACTCTCCCACACTCTCACTCACTCTCTCTCAGTTTCTCAACTAATATGTCTCTCACACTCACTCTCACTCTCCCTCACTCTCTTTCACTCTCCCTCAGTTTCTCAACTACTATCTCATTCACACTCACTCTCCCTCACTCTCCTTCACTCTGCCTCACTCTCTTTCACTCGCTCTCAATTTCAAAACTACTATCTCACTCTCCCTCAGTCTCCCCCACTCTGCCTCACTCTCTTTCACTCTCTCCCAGTTTCTTAGCTACTATCTCACTCACACTGATTCTCACTCTCCCTCACTCTCTCACACTCCCACTCACTCTCTCAGTTTCTCAACTACGATCTCACTCACACTCACTCTCACTCTCCGTCACTCTCTTTCGCTCTCTCTCAATATCTCAACTACTATCTCACTCACACTCACACTCACTCTCCCTCACTCTCTTTCACTCTCTCTCAGTTTCTCAACTAGAATCTCACTCAGACTCACTCTCACTATCCCTCACCCTCTTTCACTCTCTCTCAATTTTTTAACTACTATTTCACTCACACTGACTCTCACTCTCCCTCACTCTCCCTCAGTTTCTGAACTACTATCTCGCTCACACTCACTCTCCCTCACTCTCTTTCACTCTGCCTCACTCTCTTTCACTCTCTCCCAGTTTCTTAATTACTATTTCACTCACACTGACTCTCACTCTCCTTCACTCTCTTTCACTCTCTCTCAGTTTCTCAACTACTATCTCACTCACACTCACTATCCCTCACTCCGCCTCACTCTCTTTCACTCTCTCTCTCAGTTTCTCAGCTACTATCTCACTCACACTCATTCACACTCTCCCACACTCTCATTCACTCTCTCTCAGTTTCTCAACTACTATCTCACTCACACTCACTCTCACTCTCTTTCACACTCTCTCAGTTTCTCAACTACTATCTCACTCACACCGACTCCCACTCTCCTTCACTCTCCCTCAGTTTCTCAACTACTATCTCGCTCACAATCACTCTCCCTCACTCTCCTTCACCCTACCTCATTCTCTTTCACACTCTCTCAGTTTCTCAGATACTATCTCACTCACACTCATTCTCACTCTCCATCACTCTCTCTCAGTTTCTCAACTAATATGTCTCTCACACTCACTCTCACTCTCCCTCACTCTCTTTCACTCTCCCTCAGTTTCTCAACTACTATCTCACTCACACTCACTCTCCCTCACTCTCCTTCACCCTGCCTCACTCTCTTTCACACTCTCTCAGTTTCTCAAATACTATCTCACTCACACTCATTCTCACTCCCCCTCACTCTCCCACACTCTCCCACACTCTCACTCACTCTCTCTCAGTTTCTCAACTAATATGTCTCTCACACTCACTCTCACTCTCCCTCACTCTCTTTCACTCTCCCTCAGTTTCTCAACTACTATCTCACTCACACTCACTCTCCCTCACTCTCCTTCACTCTGCCTCACTCTCTTTCACTCTCTTTCAACTTCTCAACTACTATCTCACTCTCCCTCACTCTCCCCCACTCTGCCTCACTCTCTTTCACTCTCTCTCAGTTTCTTAGCTACTATCTCACTCACACTGATTCTCACTCTCCCTCACTCTCATTCACTCTCTCTCAGTTTCTCAACTACTATCTCACTCTCTTTCACTCTCTCTCAGTTTCTCAACTACTATCTCACTCACACTGACTCCCACTCTCCTTCACTCTCCCTCAGTTTCTCAACTACTATCTCGCTCACAATCACTCTCCCTCACTCTCCTTCACCCTGCCTCATTCTCTTTCACACTCTCTCAGTTTCTCAAATACTATCTCACTCACACTCATTCTCACTCTCCATCACTCTCCCACACTCTCACTCACTCTCTCTCAGTTTCTCAACTAATATGTCTCTCACACTCACTCTCACTCTCCCTCACTCTCTTTCACTCTCCCTCAGTTTCTCAACTACAATCTCACTCACACTCACTCTCCCTCACTCTCCTTCACCCTGCCTCACTCTCTTTCACACTCTCTCAGTTTCTCAAATACTATCTCACTCACACTCATTCTCACTCTCCCTCACTCTCCCACACTCTCCCACACTCTCACTCACTCTCTCTCAGTTTCTCAACTAATATGTCTCTCACACTCACTCTCACTCTCCCTCACTCTCTTTCACTCTCCCTCAGTTTCTCAACTACTATCTCATTCACACTCACTCTCCCTCACTCTCCTTCACTCTGCCTCACTCTCTTTCACTCGCTCTCAATTTCAAAACTACTATCTCACTCTCCCTCAGTCTCCCTCACTCTGCCTCACTCTCTTTCACTCTCTCTCAGTTTCTTAGCTACTATCTCACTCACACTGATTCTCACTCTCCCTCACTCTCTCACACTCCCACTCACTCTCTCAGTTTCTCAACTACGATCTCACTCACACTCACTCTCACTCTCCGTCACTCTCTTTCGCTCTCTCTCAATATCTCAACTACTATCTCACTCACACTCACACTCACTCTCCCTCACTCTCTTTCACTCTCTCTCAGTTTCTCAACTAGAATCTCACTCAGACTCACTCTCACTATCCCTCACCCTCTTTCACTCTCTCTCAATTTTTTAACTACTATTTCACTCACACTGACTCTCACTCTCCCTCACTCTCCCTCAGTTTCTGAACTACTATCTCGCTCACACTCACTCTCCCTCACTCTCTTTCACTCTGCCTCACTCTCTTTCACTCTCTCCCAGTTTCTTAATTACTATTTCACTCACACTGACTCTCACTCTCCTTCACTCTCTTTCACTCTCTCTCAGTTTCTCAACTACTATCTCACTCACACTCACTATCCCTCACTCCGCCTCACTCTCTTTCACTCTCTCTCTCAGTTTCTCAGCTACTATCTCACTCACACTCATTCACACTCTCCCACACTCTCATTCACTCTCTCTCAGTTTCTCAACTACTATCTCACTCACACTCACTCTCACTCTCTTTCACACTCTCTTAGTTTCTCAACTACTATCTCACTCACACCGACTCCCACTCTCCTTCACTCTCCCTCAGTTTCTCAACTACTATCTCGCTCACAATCACTCTCCCTCACTCTCCTTCACCCTACCTCATTCTCTTTCACACTCTCTCAGTTTCTCAGATACTATCTCACTCACACTCATTCTCACTCTCCATCACTCTCTCTCAGTTTCTCAACTAATATGTCTCTCACACTCACTCTCACTCTCCCTCACTCTCTTTCACTCTCCCTCAGTTTCTCAACTACTATCTCACTCACACTCACTCTCCCTCACTCTCCTTCACCCTGCCTCACTCTCTTTCACACTCTCTCAGTTTCTCAAATACTATCTCACTCACACTCATTCTCACTCCCCCTCACTCTCCCACACTCTCCCACACTCTCACTCACTCTCTCTCAGTTTCTCAACTAATATGTCTCTCACACTCACTCTCACTCTCCCTCACTCTCTTTCACTCTCCCTCAGTTTCTCAACTACTATCTCACTCACACTCACTCTCCCTCACTCTCCTTCACTCTGCCTCACTCTCTTTCACTCTCTTTCAACTTCTCAACTACTATCTCACTCTCCCTCACTCTCCCCCACTCTGCCTCACTCTCTTTCACTCTCTCTCAGTTTCTTAGCTACTATCTCACTCACACTGATTCTCACTCTCCCTCACTCTCATTCACTCTCTCTCAGTTTCTCAACTACTATCTCACTCTCTTTCACTCTCTCTCAGTTTCTCAACTACTATCTCACTTACACTGACTCCCACTCTCCTTCACTCTCCCTCAGTTTCTCAACTACTATCTCGCTCACAATCACTCTCCTTCACCCTGCCTCATTCTCTTTCACACTCTCTCAGTTTCTCAAATACTATCTCACTCACACTCATTCTCACTCTCCATCACTCTCCCACACTCTCACTCACTCTCTCTCAGTTTCTCAACTAATATGTCTCTCACACTCACTCTCACTCTCCCTCACTCTCTTTCACTCTCCCTCAGTTTCTCAACTACAATCTCACTCACACTCACTCTCCCTCACTCTCCTTCACCCTGCCTCACTCTCTTTCACACTCTCTCAGTTTCTCAAATACTATCTCACTCACACTCATTCTCACTCTCCCTCACTCTCCCACACTCTCCCACACTCTCACTCACTCTCTCTCAGTTTCTCAACTAATATGTCTCTCACACTCACTCTCACTCTCCCTCACTCTCTTTCACTCTCCCTCAGTTTCTCAACTACTATCTCATTCACACTCACTCTCCCTCACTCTCCTTCACTCTGCCTCACTCTCTTTCACTCGCTCTCAATTTCAAAACTACTATCTCACTCTCCCTCAGTCTCCCCCACTCTGCCTCACTCTCTTTCACTCTCTCTCAGTTTCTTAGCTACTATCTCACTCACACTGATTCTCACTCTCCCTCACTCTCTCACACTCCCACTCACTCTCTCAGTTTCTCAACTACGATCTCACTCACACTCACTCTCACTCTCCGTCACTCTCTTTCGCTCTCTCTCAATATCTCAACTACTATCTCACTCACACTCACACTCACTCTCCCTCACTCTCTTTCACTCTCTCTCAGTTTCTCAACTAGAATCTCACTCAGACTCACTCTCACTATCCCTCACCCTCTTTCACTCTCTCTCAATTTTTTAACTACTATTTCACTCACACTGACTCTCACTCTCCCTCACTCTCCCTCAGTTTCTGAACTACTATCTCGCTCACACTCACTCTCCCTCACTCTCTTTCACTCTGCCTCACTCTCTTTCACTCTCTCCCAGTTTCTTAATTACTATTTCACTCACACTGACTCTCACTCTCCTTCACTCTCTTTCACTCTCTCTCAGTTTCTCAACTACTATCTCATTCACGCTCACTATCCCTCACTCTGCCTCACTCTCTTTTACTCTCTCTCAGTTTCTCAGCTACTATCTCACTCACACTCATTCTCACCCTCCCACACTCTCATTCACTCTCTCTCAGTTTCTCAACTACTATCTCACTCACACTCACTCTCACTCTCTTTCACTCTCTTTCAGTTTCTCAACTACTATCTCACTCACACTGACTCCCACTCTCCTTCACTCTCCCTCAATTTCTCAACTACTATCTCGCTCACAATCACTCTCCTTCACTCTCCTTCACGCCGCCTCACTCTCTTTCTCACTCTCTCAGTTTCTCAAATACTATCTCACTCACACTCATTCTCACTCTCCCTCACTCTCTCTCAGTTTCTCAACTAATATCTCTCTCACTCTCACTCTCCCTCACTCTCCCTCACTCTCTTTCGCTCTCTCTCAGTTTCACAACTACTATCTCACTCACACTCACTCTCCCTCACTCTCTTTCACTCCCGCTCAGTTTCTCAACTACTATTTCACTCACACTCACTCTCACTCTCTTTCACTCTCCCTCAGTTTCTCAACTACTATCTCACTCACACTCACTATCCCTCACTCTCTTTCACTCTCTCTCAGTTTCTCAGCTACTATCTCACTCACACTCACTCTCAGTCTCCCTAACTCTCTTTCACTCTCTCTCAGTTTCTCCACTACTATCTCACTCGCACTCACTCTCACTCTCCCTTACTCTCTTTCACTCTCTCTTAGTTTCTCAACTACTATCTCACTCACACCCACTCTCCCTCACTCCGCCTAACTCTCTCTGTTTCTCAGCTACTATCTCACTCACACTCGTTCTCACTCTCCCTCACTCTCTCACACTCTCACTCACTCTCTCAGTTTCTCAACTACTATCTCACTCACACTCACACTCACTCTCCGTCACTCTCTTACGCTCTCTCTCAGTTTTTCAACTACTATCTCACTCACAATCACACTCACTCTCCCTCACTCTCTGTCACTCTCCCTCAGTTTCTCAACTACTATCTCGCTCACACTCACTCTCCCTCACTCTCCTTCACTCTGCCTCACTCTCTTTCACACTCTCTCAGTTTCTCAACTACTATTTCACTCACACTCACTCTCACTCCCCCTCACTCTCTTTCACTCTCTCTCAGTTTCTCAACTACTATCTCACTCACATGCACTCTCACTTTCATTCTCCTTCACTCTCTTTGACTCTCTCTCAGTTTCTCAACTACTATCTCACTCACACTCACTCTCCCTCACTCTGCCTCACTCTCTTTCACTCTTTTTTAGTTTCTCAGCTACTATCTCACTCACACTCATTCTCACTCTCCCACACTCTCACTCACGCTCTCTCAGTTTTACAACTACTATCTCTCTCACTCTCACTCTCCCTCACTCTCTTTCGCTCTCTCTTAGTTTCACAACTACTATCTCACTCTCCCTCACTCTCTTTCACTCCCGCTCAGTTTCTCAACTACTATTTCACTCACACTGACTCTCACTCTCCCTCACTCTCTTTCACTCTCCCTCGGTTTCTCAACTACTATCTCACTCACACTCATTCTCCCTCACTCTCCTTCACTCTGCCTCACTCTCTTTCACTCTCTCTCAGTTTCTCAACTACTATCTCACTCACTTTCATTCTCACTCTCCCCCACTCTCACTCACTCTTTCTCAGTTTCTCAACTACTATCTCACTCACACTCACTCTCACTCTCCCTCACTCGCTTTCACTCTCTCCTAGTTTCTCAACTACTATTTCACTCACACTGACTCTCACTCTCGCTCACTCTCCCTCAGTTTCTCAACTATTATCTCGCTCACACTCACTCTCCCTCACTCTCCTTCAATCTGCCTCACTCTCCTTCACTCTCTCTCAGTTTCTCAACTACTATTTCACTCACACTGACACTCACTCTCCCTCAATCTCCTTCACTCTCCCTCAGTTTCCCAACTACTATCTCACTTACACTCACTATCCCTCATTCTCCCTCACTTTGCCTCACTCTCTTTCACTCTCTCTCAGTTTCTCAGCTACTATCTCACTCGCACTCACTCTCAGTCTCCCTAACTCTCTTTCACTCTCTCTTAGTTTTTTAACTACTATCTCACTCACACTCATTCTCACTCTCCCTCACTCTCATTCTCCCTCTCTCAGTTTCTCAACTACTATCTCACTCACACCCACTCTCCCTCACTCTGCCTCACTCTCTCTCAGTTTCTCAGCTACTATCTCACTCACTCTCATTCTCACTCTCCCTCACTCTCTCACACTCTCACTCACTCTCTCTCAGTTTCTCAACTACTATCTCACTCACACTCACTCTCAGTCTCCCTCACTCTCTTTCGCTCTCTCTCAGTTTCACAACTACTATCTCACTAACACTCACACTCACTCTCCCTCACTATCTTTCACTGTCTCTCAGTTTCTCAACTAGAATCTCACTCACACTCACTCTCACTTTCCCTCACCCTCTTTCACTCTCTCTCAAATTCTCAACTACTATTTCACTCACACTGACTCTCACTCTCCCTCACTCTCCTTCAGTTTCTCAACTACTATCTCGCTCACACTCACTCTCCCTCACTCTCCTTCACTCTGCCTCACTCTCTTTCACTCTCTCTCAGTTTCTCAACTACTATTTCACTCACACTGACTCTCACTCTCCCTCAATCTCTTTCACTCTCCCTCAGTTTCTCAACTACTATCTCACTCACACTCACTATCCCTCACTCTCCCTCACTCTGCCTCACTCTCGTTCACTCTCTCTCAGTTTCTCAGCTACTATCTCACTCACACTTACTCTCAGTCTCCCTAAATCTCTTTCACTCTCTCTCAGTTTCTCAACTACTGTCTCACTCACTCTCACTCTCCCTCACTTTCTTTCACTCTCTCTCAGTTTCTCAACTACTATCTCACCCACACCCACTCTCGCTCACTCTGCCTCACCCTCTCTCAGTTTCTCAGCTACTATCTCACTCACACTCATTCTCACTCTCCCTCACTGTCTCACACTCTCACTCACTCTCTCAGTTTCTCAACTACCATCTCACTCACACTCACTCTCACTCTCCCTCACTCTCTTTCGCTCTCTCTCAACTACTATCTCACTCACACTCACACTCACTCTCCCTCACTCTCTTTCACTCTCTCTCAGTTTCTCAACTTGAATCTCACTCACCTTCACTCTCACTTTCCCTCACCCTCTTTCACTTTCTCTCAATTTCTCAACTACTATTTCACTCACACTGACACTCACTCTCCCTCAGTTTCTCAACTACTATCTCGCTCACACTCACTCTCCCTCACTCTCTTTCACTCTGCCTCACTCTCTTTCACTCTCTCTCTGTTTCTCAACTACTATTTCACTCACACTGACTCTCTCTCTCTCCTTCACTCTCTTTCACTGTCCCTCAGTTTCTCAACTACTATCTGACTCACACTCACTATCCCTCACTCTGCCTCACTCTCTTTCACACTCTCTCTGTTTCTCAGCTACTATCTCACTCACACTCATTCTCACTCTCCCACACTCTCACTCACTCTCTCTCAGTTTCTCAACTACTATCTCACTCACACTGACTCCCATTCTCCCTCACTCTCCCTCAGTTTCTCAACTACTATCTCGCTCACAATCACTCTCCCTCACTCTCCTTCACTCTGCCTCACTCTCTTCCACACTCTCTCAGTTTCTCAAATACTATCTCACTCACACTCATTCTCGCCCTCCCTCATTCTCCCACACTCTCACTCACTCTCTCTCAGTTTCTCAACTAATATCTCTCTCACACCCACTCTCACTCTCTTTCACTCTCCCTCAGTTTCTCAACTACTATCTCACTCACACTCATTCTCCCTCACTCTCCTTCACTCTGCCTCACTCTCTTTAACTCTCTCTCAGTTTCTCAACTACTATCTCACTCACTTTCATTCTCACTCTCCCCCACTCTCCCACACTCTCACTCACTCTTTCTCAGTTTCTCAACTACTATCTCACTCACACTCACTCTCACTCTCCCTCGCTCGCTTTCACTCTCTCCCAGTTTCTCAATTACTATCTCCGTCACACTCACTCTCACTTTCCCTCACCCTCTTTCAGTCTCTCTCAATTTCTCAACTACTATTTCACTCACACTGACTCTCACTCTCCCTTACTCTTCTCCAGTTTCTCAACTACTATATGCCTTGACAGTAATAATCTGGTTTTGATGATGGACAAAAGAAGGTCAAAAAGGTCAAGACTGCAAAAAGCGGAAAAATGTAATCAAGCTCAAGTCAAGAGTTGTTGTGTTGTTGTGTGTGTATTAGGACATTTTGTAAGTGAAAATAAAGCTCTCTAATATAAAATAAATCACACACTCACAATGTTTTTCGTATAAATAATTTTGCATGAAAATATTTTTAAACAAATCCCATGCATGCATAATTGAATAGGACAAGCACATAATTTAATGAAAATGTTTTTAGAAACATTATAATCGATTTCCAACCTTTTCTCTAAAGCTAATAATCGATTTTGCATCCTCCCTACTTCAATTAAAATCGATTTCCTCCTTTGTTTAATCAAGCAAAGAATCTATTACAACACCTCCTTCATTCAAGCAAAGAATCGATTCTTTCTTTTTTCCCTCTGAGGCACATAAACGATTCTTATGGTTTAGGAAAGCACATAATCTATTCATCCATGTTTTAAGGGAGCACAAAATCGATTTCATCGTTGTTCTAAGGTAAGCACATAATCGATTATGTGATCTAAGGCATTCAAGCTCACAATCGATTACCACCTTTCCATAAATAACTCAATACCATTTATTTCCTAAAGCCTATAAATAGATGCCTCATTTTTCACTCTGAACACACCCCACACTTGCATCTGAAATTCTATTATTCTTCTCATCACTCTCACTATTCTTACACTTGCTAAATATTTTATTTTGAGAGCTTTATATTTCATATAGTTTGAATTGTAAACTTGTGCTTCAAATTTTTTTATCCACACTATTGAGTGTGTTATCAAAATCCTTTGTGTCTCTTATTTTTGGGTGTGATCCCAAGGTATTCAAGAGAGGTGATATCTCTTGGTTGGGTGTGATCCCAAGTTATTCAAGAGAGGTGATATCTCTAGGTTTTTAAAGGTCTTTTACATAGGGAGGTGATATCCCGGGTTTTTGTAAAAAGGTCTTTGGTTGTAAAGGTTTCTAGCTGAACATGTTTTAAAAGCTAGTGATTGATTAAAATCCCTTGGAGTTTTCCTTGGGGACTGGACGTTGGCACTAGGAGGTGACTGATAACTGTATTTTATATAGAGTTATTCATACAATTAAACTTGGATTATTGCTTATCTTCAAGAACATTAATATATAAATATAGCTTATTTATTAAGAAACAACATTTTAAAGATTCAAATGAATAAGGACAATGAATTAGGCAAAATGTATATATCTTGTTAGGTTTGATGTTTCTGTTCAGTGCAGCTACTTCAGGTGTGCCCACACTGCCTACACTAGGAGTGCCCACACTGCCTACACCTGCTAAACCAGCACTTTGGACCAAAACATCCAAGGACCATTCCAATGCTTCAACACTTGATATGTGACGTCATGCCTAGTCATATGGAGCAGATCCACTTGCAGAATTCGGCGCCTACTATCAAAGACTAGTTGAGAAGCTCACTCACTCAAGGCCATGTGGCACTCATTCATTGGACCACCCCATGTGAGCTTCATGCAAAGCGACCAATTTGAACAACTTTCTTGATGGGAGGTCTACAACTAACCATGGTTAATTATCTCAGTTACAATTTCGCGCCAAAGGAAACCCTCCAAGGGAGGCAAGCTCTCATGCCTATAAATAGAAGCCATATCTTCACTTAGAAATCATCCTTCATCCATTTCTTAAAGGATCACTTAAGTTTAGTTTTATTTTCAGTTTAGTTTAGTTTTATTTACGTTTCTGAAGAGAAGGAAGGTAAGGAGGTGCTTGACAACCACTCCCTTCACTTCTACTTGGAGGAAACTTGTGTAAGGATATCATCTTGTACTTCAACTTGGAAATCTTATGCAAAAGTTCTTCTACTTGAGTAATCTCTATCTCTTTTAGTTCTTTTGCAATATTACTCATCTTGTTATGTTCCTTACAGATTCTTTCTATTTTATAATGAGTAATATGAGCTAATTTCCTTAAGTTGAGATGTTGTAAGCTTTGTAATGAACTTCTAAGTAAGTATATGTGGTTCAAGTGGGGTATGCATTTTAACTCTTGTGCAATACTTCTTTCAAAACTTATTCTGAATTTGATCACCTTAGAATAGGTAAACTTGTAACAGCAGACATGGGTTACATTTAAGACATCAAGAGTTGATAAGAATAAGTGTTTGTAACATCATCTTTGTTAAACTAGCTTTAATAAATAATTGCTTGTTAAAACCATGTTAAGTCCTAGACATAGGATAACATAGTTCTTAGGGTGATACTGTGGGGGCTTAAGAGACAAGAGTGAACCTATTTACTGTTTATATTGTTTACATACAATTCATAAACTCCAACCAATTGTGAATAGTGTAGACACACTAAGTATACACTCTAAGCAACATAGAGTTTTCATAATCCCCGTGGGTTCGACCTTTTCTTATCATTATATTACTTGTGTGACTATGTATACTTGCATACTATTTTCCACACCAAGTTTTTGGCGCCGTTGCCGGGGATTATTGTAAAATTTTAGTTGTTTAAAAGTGTTAATTTAGTGTTTTTATTTTTAGTACTCCTGGTATTCTGTTTTCTGTGCAGAGCATCTAGTGCAGATACACTTAGTGCAGAAGCACTAGTTTATGCCCAAAGATAGACCACCAGAATTTGATTGTGATCCAGAAATTGAAAGAAGATTTAGGAGATTGCTAAGACAACAAAGACAAAGACAACAAGGCTGCAAAAGTATGTCTCACCATAGTGAAGATGCCTCAGTGAGAGGGGGACCAAATTCACAGCAACAACCTGATGGTGAAGTAGATCACAGACAACAATTCATTCAAATGGGACCAATAGGTATGATTAATGATAGGGATAGACCTATGAGAGACTATGCTCAAATTAGTCATCAACATATGCAAACTAGTATAGCTAGACCTCATATTGATGCTGTTCACTTTGAATTTAAACCCATGATGTTCCAAATGTTACAAACAATTGGTCAATTTGGTGGATCTCCTCATGAAGATCCCCATGAGCATTTAAAGCAATTCATAGAAGTTTGTAGTAACTTTATCATTCCTGGTATTAGTGAGGATGCATTTAGGCTTAAGTTATTTCCATACTCTCTGAAAGATAGGGCTAAATCATGGTTAAATTCTTTAGAGCCCAATTCTATTCATACATGGACTGAATTAGCTGAAAAATTCTTAAGCAAATATTTTCCTCCAATTAAAAATGCTAGGATGAGACATGATATTACATCTTTTAGGCAAAAAGAATTTGAATCATTGTTTGAAGCATGGGAAAGATGGAAAGAGCTGTTAAGAAAGTGTCCACATCATGGTTTACCTGTCTTTATACAAATGGAAACATTTTACAATGGTCTAGAACCACAAACCAGAGTGATGCTTGATGCATCAGCTGGCGGTGTTCTCTTGAATATGTCTTATAATGAAGCATGTGATTTAATTGATAGGATAGCTACAAATAGTTCTAGTTGGCCCACTGAGAGGGCA